>VZTT01045212.1:7832-21054 GCA_013400855.1 Buphagus erythrorhynchus
TTTAAGCTTTTAGTAACAGTCTTTAGCACTTAAGTGAACTGGCTGATCAAGTGTAATTAACATATCTTGTGTCATGGGTGGAATCCAGCTTTAAATACACTGCATCCTCCAACTGTAAAGGAATATTACATTTGCTGTTCGAGAAAGAACCATATTCAGCACTCCACTGAAGAGTAAAGGAACCTCTTCCCAACATGGAGGAATTTCCATTGCAGTCAGGTTAACTTGTTCCTGTTTCTCTGTTCCTTTTGGTTGTCAGGATCTTTGCTCCTTTGTACCTCTGTTAGTCTCCTGCTCCTGTGTCAGTACAGCTTCAGCTCCAGCTGTGGGAGATGTTTGCAGACACGCACAAAGAATGAGGGATCCGAGAATACAAAGACAAAGCGAAATGTGGAGGCTAGAAAGAGGNAGATTTCTTTCATGAAATCTGTGTGTAATTGACCAAAGAAGCTAAAATGTGGAACAAGTTTTAGCTATTGGCTGCATTGGCAGTCAAGTAATTTTGCCACACATTTATTAGGAGCATGTTTGGCTGTGGAGCATTTACAGAGAAGTAATAATCTGAGCTCCTTTTGATTTGAAAAGTGTAGAATCCTGAATATGTAGTAGATTTTCATTTCTCATTTCCTGGTGCAACAACATGAAAAGATTAAGCCAAACCTTAACATATATTAAATTGAATTAAATTGAATTTGTATAGATAAAGTATATTCTTTCTTAAGTTGTATGCCAAATTTTGATTCAAGTTTAGGAAATGTTTGGTCATTGCAACCAGCTTGTTCACATATGCCTTAATTGCTCCCTTGGGATATTGTCTGTAATTTGTAATTGCTGGCCCTGGTTGTCAGTGGTGCCTTTTAAATTTGTGACTTCTAGCATTGCCAAGAGAACATTCATCATTACCTTTCCTATCACTGCTTTCATTTCGAACCTTCTGTTGTTTTTTCTTTTCTCTTTCATTTAATTTTTTCAAAGTCAAAATGAAATGAAACAGCTCATTATTGGTTACCAAGAAATGCAGTCCAGTAAGAGTCGATCTGTAGAGTGCAATAGCTGCTGCTGAGGACCTGATATCTGTATTATATGCATTTTCAGAGTGTTTATTTCACTTGGGCTGCAATGGTTCTGTGGACTGTATTTGTCTTAAGGTAAAGTCTTGGAATGCAACTTTTCACTTGCTGCAGTTTAATTGGAAGGAAATGTAAGTTGTGCCTGCTGTCTGACACATGACATGAACCAAAGCATCACAGGTGCAGAGACTGCAATATTCTCTTCAAAAATATCCTTCCTGGTTCAAACCAAAATGCTGAAGTAGCACACCCAAGGATTAAACACGTATAGGACCTCAACAAGGCAAAAATACCTAGGGAAACATGTTCTTTTTTCAGAAGAAAAAGGGTCCCATGATTGTTGATAAAAACATAGCAACTCCAAAATGTCAACCTATGTTCAAGGTGCTGTTCAGCTGTGTGTAGAGTCATCCAACAGCCCTGAAAACTTGCTTAACTCTGTACTTGGTGGATGGTGTTTTGCTCTGCCTTGAGGATGCTAGGAAATGTTTGCTAGGCACCACTGGAAAGCCATCTTGCAAGTTATGGTCATTAAGCAAATCAAGTAGCTAGGGAACTCTGAATCTCCTAGATCTATTGAAGCTGAATTCAGGATACTCAGCTTGAAAGAGAAAAGAACTTTGTGATGTGCTTGACAAAAATGGTACAGTAATGTGACAAGCATGGAATGACCTGTCCACTGGTTTGATTTGCTGATAATCTGCAATCTGTGTGCTTTCTGAGCAGGAAATTGCGTCTGTGTCAATATGTTCTGCAGACATCTTATGTGCCCAATAACTCCTGAACCCTTATAGAATTTTGCCACCCAAATAAAATGTACCAATGAGCCAAATACAGAATATCTGCTTTTTAAAGTCACTGCTTACTTTGATGCTTTCGGGTTTTTGCAACATAGGATATGCCTTCCCTTGCAAGTAGTACAGTGGAATGAAGGTGAATATGTAGAATGAAATGACTCGTGCTGATGACCTGATAGCCTACAATATGCATTTGAAGGGATTTTACATCAAGCTAACAGCAGTCTAGTTACATGCACACCTGTTAGCGGCAGACTCATTTTCGGTGAGTATATGGGGTGCATCTTTCAGTTTATTTTCTTTTTAAAGGAATCTATTTAATGTGCATTGAAGCTCCTCTTTAATGTGAGCCAAAGAGGATATTTGGTTCAAGTGCTCTCCAGATCAAAATAAAACACTGATGTGGTTTCACATTGCTAGTAAGAGTTCCCTACTCTTCTTTCTGCTATTTGTCATCCTCAAGATCTGCCTCACAATTTCCTCAGTAATCTCTTTTCCTAGCTGAAGATCCTTAGTATATCTGTTTCCTCCTTGTATGAAAATATTCCATTCCTTTTAACATTTTTGTTGCCTTCTTAAGTTTATTGTCTCCTTGGAAACTGAACAGCAAAAGTCAAATCCTTCACCACTACAAGACCTCTCTGACTGTGCTGCAGCAGGGTTGAACAAGTGAATTGCTCTGCCCCACTTATGGGACCCTGGAGTCAGTCCGTGGAAATGAAGGTTTATCTTGTTCTTGTTCCTTAGCTTGGTACCTGGTCAGTGTGGAGTAGAAGCCTTATTCAAATACTGGGACAAAGTGGAGGGGAAGTGGAAGGAGGCAGTCAGATAACTGGCAATTTGCAGGACTAAAGAAACAGCAAAAATGACAAGGGGAAATGCAAGTACTGTAAAGGTAAGGGAAATGGAAAGGAGAGAGCAGGGAGGTCTAAAGTCACATATTTCCTTCAGAATGTAGAAGAAAAAAAATTATTCTTCTGCAAAATAGCTGTCAAACAGACTTACAAAATAGCATCCTGCTTGCACAATTTTTTCTGTTAGGTTGTGGCTATGTTCACTGCTTGCTTTGAGGCAGAGCTGAAATTGTGGGCAGAGCTCACAGGTCATCCCCAAGTGTTGCATATCAGAGAGCTGAGTCACAGAGCTGTTTGTATTTTCAGAGGAAAGCAATAAAATCTTCAAAGCATACTCCCTTCATAAAAGTCTGACTCAGGTGCAAGCCAAATAGAGTCCACCCCTTTTTGGACAGTAAGGTTTGTTACCAATGACCAATCTTTTGGATCTGTCAGCTCCCGTGTCCTTGCTGCAAGCACTCAGTCCAGGGAACTCGATTCATCTCATCTGAGGTAAAATTCCTGTACCAGATATATCTTTGCAGGTGTCACAGTGCCATCTGTTTTGATCCTCTTCTGTTGCTCCATGTACTTTTTAATATATAAGTACCCTGCAAACCAACAGATAATTAGCTTGAATGTCCAGTGCATCTAGCATTTAGTGCAGAACTCATTATGGTTTCACAAAGCATATGTGACATTTACTTTCCTGTGTTTGTATACAGCAAAAAAGTGACTTTTAAAAGAGCATTAGACTCCTGTAAACAGGGTCTGGAAAGCCACATGCTCAAATGTTAGGAAATGTCAGCATTATGGCTGCAGAAGTGCCCAGCAGTCACAGCTGCAAGTCAAGTCAATTAGAGCAATATGACACATATTAAGTGTTAATGCTCTTAAAACTCAGGTGCTGCATAGCTTTAAGAAAAAATGTAGTGTACAGTCTGGATGGTTTTCCTTTCTCTTTAGTAAAGTGCTAATTGCTGTTAGTTCTCTAGCACTTTCAGAGCAAGTCTGATGTCAGGGAAGTGAGTATATATTGTGGCATAGGCATAAACTGATAGCTCTGTGAGTTTTACCTTCTTGGTCATGGGGTAATCTATACCAAATTGCAATCAGAGCATTTTTGAATTACAGCCAAGTTATTGCAGGAGTGAGAATAGCCCTAAATCAAAACCAAGTTGTTCTGCTGTGCTGCTGTGATCATGCCTGCCCTCCTGATGGAATGGTGCAGTAATGCTGTGAGGATGCTGCTGATGGGTCATGGTTTGATGTTCTTCTGCCCCACCAGATACAGACTCCACTGGCACTTCCCATCCTGAGCCTGTCATTTCTTTTTCAGCAAAAAAAGAACTTTATCATGACTCCCAAAGTTTGCCCATGGTGTCCATGCTTAAACATGTGATCTTCCCCCGGTAATTTATATTCTAGCTAAGATGAGGGGAAGAGAAGAAAGAAACAGGCAAGGAACTGATGTTCTCATATTCTCTGTTATGTCCTGATATTTTTCCAGCACTAATATTATCTGAATTAACAGTATCATCATGTCAATTTTTCAATCTCTGTTTACAGACATATTTTGGATTTCTTAATTTTGCCTAGCAATGAGATTAAGCATGGCAAAGTGAGCCAAGAGCGTTGGCTTGCAGTTCTCCCGTTGTCTGTAATTTGCAATTTGCATTAATGTTCCCAAGATGGACTTTGCTGTAGTGGACACAAATTAAAAATATACGGACACAAATTTATCTAAGTATTATTTAGGTTTAATGGGGTTTTTGGGGGTAGTAAAATGCAGTGTATATCAGGTGATGAAGGAGCCCTTCAATGAGGATTTTTAAACAGGAAACAGAAATATAATGTGCTTTTTCAGACACTTCTAAAGATATATTTAAATTAATCTTTTGTTTATTTAGTTTCAGAACAGAATTATAAATCAAATTGCTGTTGACTTTCGTAAGTCAATTAGAAGACATCTAAATATTTTTTGTGTGGAGATGAAATTTCTATGATCTCATTTTAATTTGCCATAGTAAATTGTCTCCTTTTTTTATTTGCTTCTGGTTTGCATAATAATTACTTCTGCTCGAACTGTTATCATGTTCTAAAGGAGGGTTTGCAGATGGTATAAGCACATTGATTTTTTCACTACATATCGACTGAAATGCTTTCATAAGATAGCTTAAAAACATTTTGGTAAGCACACTCATGCCAAAGTATCAGGGTGCTTCTTTAAGATGTAAAAATCTTAATTGCTCATTCACTGTTAATGTTCAGTTATAATAATTAAAGAGAACCCCATATTTTGATTTTGTGTGTTTCTTCCTATTTTAATCCACTATGTGAACAAATTCATATTGAAAGGAAATCCACTTTATGGGAAAATATATGTTATACCCATTTGTCTAACAATATATGATCCAAGTGCCAGACAGTATTGCAGCAAGACGCTACAAGAAATTAACGAGAAATACTTGGTATGTCAAGCATCATGCAAATTTTCTTGAACTCTTTTCTATCTTTTGTTTTTGTCTTGATGTGTTTCTTTATTTGTTAAAAAAAAACTAATGAACAAACCTCCTGTAACGTGAAATTGCCATTTAAATCTGCTTTGTTAAAGCACATGCTTTTTTAATTACATGCCTCTGTTCCTCATAGTCTCCTGACAGTTTGACTTTCACATAAATCTCAAGCCATGCCACCCCAGCTTCATCAGTGATGTCAGTCCTAAAGCCCAGCTGCTCTTCTGTCACTTTTGTTGTGTCTTTGCATGCCTCTGCAATGCACTGATTATGTTCCCAGTGAAACACATCAAGAACAGCCATCTGCTTATGCAAACACAACAGGGAAACCTCTCTCATCTTCTTGTCGCTTGAAGCAATTCTACTACCATGTCTCTACTTCTGTGTTTGTGCAAAAAAGTGAGTTGAAAAGGAGCAAAATATCCCCAAGTTATTTCCTCAAATTTTCCAAGCTTGTCCATTCTTGATCTAAAGTTTTCATACTCTGAATGTGGCCAGTCCACCTCTCACCAGGGACTGCACTGCCACTTGAACAACAATTTATTTTTCCCTTGAGTGACTGTAATATGTGTGATTCTAAATCAATCTCTTCATCTTCACAACTATATATGCGAAATTTTACCACCACACCTGGTGCAGGTGATTATACCATCCCAGCCATGTCATATTTTGGCTTGCATTGCTTTTTCTGATATAACTAATGCCAACAAAAAAAGTCATGTACCTTAATACTGTGGACAGAATCACCTGTAGTTATGTTTAAAAGATTCCTTAGCTCTCTGGTCAGTTGAGTGAAGAACTGCTATTATCTGAGACTGGAAAACATCCCCAAAACAGGAAATCAGGACATTGAGTTAGGCCCAAATATATTGCTATTCTGGAAGCAAGAAGTACTCCAAATCTCAGAAGGTAGACCTCATTTGTTTTCAGAAAAGTGGCTGTGGAACTTCTAAAAAAAGTGTGTACAGGAAGAAAGAAGTGAGAGAAGATTTAGTTTTGACAGAGCAGTAGGAGTAGATAGATGTATTAGAGAAGATCCACAGAGGCACCAGCTATCCTGCTGCCATAGAGACATCCACAGCTGCCACCACTTCAGGATATAGAATAGAGCATCCTTAGGGACAGAGCCCTTCCTCAATGGACACATGCTCACTATCCAAAAGTGCTGCATAGAGGAGCAGTGTTTGCTGTCACAGCACAAAATTGTCCATGCAGGAGAGTTATGTGGAGACCAGAAATCCCTCTCTCAAGGGGACCTGTGGCCAACAGCTGCCTTTCCCCCCGATACTTAAAATGGAAAAAAAATGTACTTGTAATTGTCAGGCTATCATCTTAGATGGACAGCTCAAGTATTTTGAGAGACAGGGTATGGCAAAAGAGAAGGGGGTCCATGAGGGGATATCCTAATTTCACCTGCTAATAAGAAGGAAAGTTCATGATGTGATGAAGGAGTTACCTCACTGTACAGAAAACACTTTAAATACAAGCTTCAGCATGCAATCAATGCAAATCTTAGAGTAACTGCTGAAACTACTATTTTAAAAAGGAACTATGTGGTTTCAAATACATATTTTTTTATCTACTCCACATTAATCTTTCTTTCAGTTTCTGTTATTTTATGTTATCAATTACATTACATCTAATTATGTTTAAGCGTAAGTACAAGTCATCAGAGGAGTAGACCTTTTAATTACAAAATAATTATGAAGTTATTGTGCTGTAGAATTACATTCATCCTCATTAAGGATACCACATGATGTATACATAAGCAAAATTTCTTTTGAAGTTCAGTATTTTCATAATTTCAAAATGTCAAGAATAATTAGTCTAAATTACATATTTCATTGCCTTAAATATACAGAATGCTTGCAAAATCTCGACATGAAACTGTATAGATGAGTTTCATTTTGATTTCCTACCAAGCAAAAAAAAACCCTTGAAACAAGAGTCAGAATTTTTTGCCTTTTCAAACGTCTGGGTTTATATAGTTATTTTCAAAATGTCTTTCAGGAGGGTCAAGTTTGCAACAAAGTCATGAAATGGTGCAAGGCTGTTACAGCATTTTGCTTAGACAAGCAGTGGCACGGAGCTGCAGGAGCAAAGGGAGTGATGTGTGTCTGTGCTGCCAGCCCCGCTTTGGGACGCAGCACTGAGAGCGCGCACCGCGATCCTCAGAGCAGCTGTGACCAGGGACACTTCTCAGCAGCTTCAGAGAGCAGCCCCAAACCAGCCCACCAGCAGATGGGTTTGCTGGCGTGATGGGCAGAAGAGCCCCAAACCCCTGCAGTCACAATTTGTTTTGTTCCTACCAACTTACAGTATTTCAGACCATGCTCACGGCTGACAAAAAATTTACAGCAAGTGATTAGTGTTGATGAATGCTTCCTACTCAATGCTTTGTTGCACAGCCTTATTGCATCTCCATTGTGGTGATTCAAGCAAACTTTTTGGTTAAAGATTTGAAAGGAAATTAGTTTGGATTGAAATCCGTATTTTGTAATACAGGTGAGTTTTGAAACATGCAGGGTTGTAGCTTTGTTCTAAATGTGGGAGCAGCAGGAATTGAAAGTTTGATGACAATTGCTGTCTAAAATCTATAAGCTAAATAATAACTTGAAGGTTTCAAACTCTAATACAAATGGCCAAAAAAATAGCTGCAATAGTGATATTTTTAATTGTTACACTAATTCATCTGTAAGGAAAATCTCAGTTTTTATTGATAGCTATTTTCAGAATAGTAGCCTTCAGCTATCATTTTGAAAGAACATTTCAGTACAAACTTCAAGGAGTAATTTCATTCTTTGACTCTTTCAGAGGGAGTTAACTTGTTTGGCATATTGCTCAAAGAGATAAAGCCCCTCATTAAGGAAAATAAACCAAATTACCATATGCCTATTTCTCTGAATACCAATACAAACCTTTCATATAGGACCCAGGGCAGTAACATTATCATTTGCAGATATCAAGAGAAGAGTTACTAACAAATTGTTGGACACTGGAAATGAAGAAATTCTTGTGTTTTAATGCATTCTTATGTGAATGGGATGCCTGAAAATGATCACAATATTACTGTGGCTGAACAGCTGTATTTCCAGTTTTTGTGGCAAAGCATGGGAAATTAAATGTTCAAAAATGCCAAAGGTTCATTGAAAGAAGCTGGGAAGTAATCTGTCCAACACCTGAATGATGATTTCTATTATGATTATGATTGTTGTTACCAAATATTTACTTGAATAAAAGTAGGTATGTAGGTCAGTGAAAGATGCATGACAGATATGATCTAACCTGGGAATCACTCATGCTGTGCTACAAAACCCACCAGAGAAATAAAGTGAATGAATGAAGGAAAACTATTATTTCTCTTGTTCGAGTGACAATGTTTCTACATTAAAACATGATCTTTGATATATTTGCTATTCTGTAGACACTCTACAGAAAAAAATGGTGTGCTCTCAACAATTGTTTTTTTTCCATTTAAATGGAATCTAGACTTATTGGGAATCTGCCCTGAAGGTCACTGGTTAACATAATGCTAATAAGAAGGGGAGAATTTTGCATAACATTATTTCTCTTGAGGGAAAAGCTGGTTTCTTTCAGTGATCTCACAAGGGAAGTTCAAAGAACTATGAAGGAGAGAAAAAGTGAAATCAAATTATTTAAGTGAAAGAAAACAAACCAAAAAACCCTTAGCAAAAGTCTTCAGAGTGCTTTGCTAGAGCCTACAGTTGAGAACTGTAAAAGAAACCAAACACCTGCACTAATTGTTTTGCACTTCTTGAAAAATATGTTATTTGGAGGAAAAAAGCTACAACATACAAAATCACAATATTGAAAGATACACCTGGTAATTTGGGAAATTCTTTTTCCTGTAGAAAAAGTTGAAGATTAAGGATGCATTTTGTGATCAACAAACACCTTTTTTGTTCTATTTTAGCTGAAGTCTTTTTAAATTTAAGGTAATTGAATTTTAAAATCTGAAAAAAACCAAACCTGAAAGCTTTAATCAGTCTTTTGAAAGGTAAGCCCTATGCCAGTAGTATGAACCTGGATTTTACTTACTTTAACCAGGCCTGCTGGCACCTACAGCTGGTGAGTTAAAGTGCTTGTATAATTCAAATTTTGCAATTGAAGCCGAGTACTAAAATGCTATCAGTAGAATTTTCTTCTGGGTACAGAAAAATGTTTTTGCTAATAAACAATCAAGCCTTTTAAAATATAAATACATTTCATATAATTCTGTTTGTCTCTTGGGCACTTTTGAGTCTCTAATACTAGAGATACTTTTTGATAGTCAAAATACTGTTACTCGACTTCTGACAGTATTAATACAGAAAAACGATTGACAATGAGCTTGAATCTGTCACAGAATTGTAATTTGTTTTTTTAATAATGAAGGAAAAACACGTAATAAGTAAATATATTTCAATGTGTTTATTATTGCCCTAATTAGACCTAAAAACTTTTAATAGTTGTAATGAGAAATTGATGATATGGTGAACTGATTATCTTCTGAAAAAAGTGCTCAATGGACCAGTTTTGCTTCAGTTTTCTGCCTCTTTCTACTAAGAAACTTACTAATTTCAGGCTGCTTTAAAAGCCTTGATGATAGAATGATAGAATTACCAAAAGCTTACATATGAAATTCTAGTTTAATTAGAGAATATACACATACACATGGTTAAAGGCACACAGACACACAGGTTCACACATATATGTATACATCCACACACGCCCCAAGAATCACATATTTCTGTAATCAAACAGGAATTATATTACATCTATGATATTGTCATCATGTGAAGTTGAAGATAATAATAAAAGACTGCATTCAAAGGAAATAGTGTTTGTAATATCCAGACTGGATATTGATGAAAGCAAAATCCCCAGTGTTCAGAAGAGCATTTATTGATGGGAAGAGTTAAATGACTGTGCAAATCTATTTGGTTCAGTTCAGCATCCCCAAAGCAGGAAGAGGCAGGTAGAAAAACTCTCTTGGAAAAATTATAAATAAAGGAAGAACATTAACATTACAATATCCTAAATCCCTGAAATCCATCTGAGGCACTCAGAATTGAGGTGTACTGTACTGTTAAAAGATGCTCTAAAGTTTGAACACCATTAACTCAACCTCTGCCAAACCCCTAAAACCTAAGATTCTTCCTCTTCTTGTAAGTATTAGTGTGGCAGACAATGATATTCTATAAATAAGGACTGTTCTTTTGCAATGTCGCACACTACAATATCTTTATTAACTAAATTTTTAAGAGCTGAAAACACTGTGCAAGATCTCTTCCTAGACCAGTCCAGGGTATGTGTGGAGCCCAGGATGAAAACTAGATGAGAATTTCCTGACTATAAATCAAAACAATAAATCAAGTTGAAGTCTACTGCTTTTGTGACAGTGGAGAGTATACACATCAGAGGTAGAGAGCAATCCATGTAAAAATGCCTTTGAGCCTGCCTACACATTTCTTTTGGCTTCCCCTTGACCTCTTCACCTCACAAGCGATGTGAGTGTTAAAAACAACAACATTTTGCTGTTTAATTAACAACAGCAAATATGCAACTTTGTGGATTTCTGAAGAGTGGAGATCAGAGTAGAAGGCTTGCAACTAAAATTCAGTTCTGTTCCTGGACAAATGTCCTTTGCTCAAAGCATGAATGAAGCATATTGGAAAAGTATTGGCTGTCTACAGGTCCAACCAACAAATAGGGAGAGGCCTCTTTTGGAGACAGACATTGATTCTGCAATAATAAGGACATCAACACAGATAGTGATGTTTTTGACAATGCTGCTGCTTCACTGTTTTAACAGCTGCTGGTGGCTGTTTCACTGCCATTCATAAAAGGCTATGTTTATTTTCTTAATTTGTAACTGTTACTCTGCCTTCTGTGGTTAAAAAAAAGTCTCTGATTTGATAACTTATACCCTTCAATACACCAGAAACAAAAAAGAGGAAGTTGTAGATACCTGATACTTGCAGGCTAATAGCAGGTACTTCCTCTTGGATTTAGGGAGATGTGCTGGTTTTGGCTGGGGTAGAGTTAATTTTCTTCACCATGGCTGGTATGGGACTATGTTTATTATTTGTGCTGAACACAATATTGATAATGTTTTTGTTATTGCTGAGCAGGGGTTACACAGAGCCAAGGACTCTTCTGCTTTTCATACTGTCCCACTGGTGTGGAGACTGGGGGTGCTTGGGAGGTTGGGAGGAGTCCCAGCCAGGACAGGTGACCCAACTGACCAAAGGGATATTCCAGACCATATGACATCATGGTCAGTATGTAAAGTAGGGGGAGGAATGAAGAATGGGAAGCATTTGGAGTGATGGAATTTTGTCTTCCCATGTTACACGTGATGGGGCCCTGCTTTTCTGGGCCAAATTAATTCCTTGTTTTGCTTTGCTTGCCTGCGTGGTTTTTGTTTTTCCCTATTAAACTGTCTTTATGTCAACCCACGAGTTCTCTTGCTTTTACCCTTCCTGTTCTCTCCCTGGTCCCACCGGTGGTGGAGCAAACAAGCAGCTCTGTGGGGCTTGGACACTGTCTGAGGTTAAACCATGGCAGGAGCTTATTAAAGGATTTCTCTTGATAAAAAACTAAGAATTTCAATGCACTAATCCCAGCTGATATGGAAATTATGATGTTATGGAGAAGAGTATATATATATCTCATTGTTTTCAGGAAAACATATTTGTTGATTCATAATGAAATAGAAAATAAACTGAGGGATCTGTTAAAAGTGTAGATGAAGCTTAATCTGGTAATCATACATGTATATTCTGCAACCTTATGAGAGACCATGAAGGAAAGCGTTGTTCAAATGTAGCTCTAAGAGGGGAATTTTCAGTTTGTTTCTTGTTTTCTACATGTACTTAGAACTGGATCAGGAAGAGAAAAGAGTATTTTGCAATTTTGTAATATTTTTTGTTTCTAATGCCTTCATATGAAACTAATGGCACTGTTTACTGGTGAGTTCTAGATGCAATACAAAATTGGTCAAAGTGCCGGATAGAGGATTCAGCTGCCAAGCCTGTGGAACATTCTCTTTTACCTTAATAATCAAAGCACAAACCCAAGATGTAAAAATGTGCTTTCTATATTTATGTCACGTAAGAGGACTCTTTTTTCTTAGTTAAGATTTTTAAGACAATGTAAAAGCATGCTTCATAAAGAGAATATACCATATTGCAAGAAAATAGTGAATATGCAGGTTCCCAGAGACTGCTTTTGAAGTAAACAAAATATTTTATTCCATAATAACCCGTGCCACTTCAGAACATATGTACAAATGTGTAAAATCACAGTTTATTATATTATCCAGAGCACTTTTTTCCCTCATCCAGTGGAGATTTTTTTGAAACTCTCATATCATGAGAGTTTCAAGTCATATCAAATCATGATATCAAATCATATTAAATCATGATATGTCATGATTTCTTTGTAACTAATTATCAATAATCAGGAACAACACTGTTACACAATACCATTGGCTAACATGGATGGTATTTTATTTCTTGGCAGGAAGAGGTAAAGCAGGTTTAGAAGGTAACTGATAGCTATACAGAAGTAGTTTTGGAATGTGTGTATGGTTTTTAATTTAAAAATATTGTTGCAGTAATCTTAATAGTTCACAATTTTTAATGAAAAGTCCTACATATTCAGAAGTTATTTATACAATTTATAATAAATTTTCAAAATATTCTATTAAAAAATAGTTCCTCCATCGTTTTTCAGTGTGGCTTTAAAGCTCCATTATCAACACTCAAATCATAATCCTAATCTATAACACCAGAGAGCCATTGGCTTTTGTGGGGATAGTACAAATTTGTGGATAAGAACATTTAATTTTCAATCAAGTGCTATGTGCAGGCTGCTCTGCACTGATCTGCCATAAGAAAGTCTAATATAAGAAAATACAGTTTTAGTTCTATATTTAAACAGTATTGACAGTGACAGATGTACTGACAAGCAATGAGGTAGACTTCTAGCATATCATCATA
>VZTT01045216.1:0-10421 GCA_013400855.1 Buphagus erythrorhynchus
CACAAAGTGCCATGGGGGAAAAATATCTCCTAAACAGCTCAGCAATTCCTGCCAGTGCTGGACAGTGAGGAAGGAGGTGTTAAAAGCTTGGGCTTGGATGGATTTCTCATTGAGGGCTGTTGAGTTGTAGCCAGTCTATTAAGGCAGGCAGGAGGGAGCAGGACTTGAAGATGAGGACAGTGATGAAGCACAGAGGAGTGGGTCATGCTGTGAGAAGCTGGAGGACGTTCAGCCCCACGTAGTGAGAGAGGAAGAAATGCAGGATGCCCAGGGCTGACACTGCAATGAGAATCCAGAGAACTCCAGCGCTGAAGTATATCGGGGTGAGTCTGGTGGGAGAGAAGCAGCTGCTGACACCGAGCTTCCCGCCTGGGAACAGCCCCTTTCTCCCTGCAGAAGTGGGTGGAAAGGCAGCCCCTGGCTGTCCCCTGCCCCCTACCTGTGTTGTTACCCCAGCCCTATATCCATGTTCATATTATGGCTCAGAGACAAGGCTGAGTCGTGCAGGAACCCCAGAGCACCCAAGAGTCTTGAGCTTTCCCAAAGCACATTATATTCCCAAATACAGCCCCCTAGGGGTTACTGTGTACTTCCCCTGACTGCTTCTGTGTGTGTGAGTGTGTAACTCTGTGTGTGCGTGTGTGTGTGTGTGAGTGTGTGTGTGAGTGAGTGTCTGAGCGTGTAAGAGTGTGCAAGAGTGTGTAAGAGTCTGCAAGAGCATGTGTATAAGAGTGTGCAAGAGTGTGCTTACCTTTCTGAGGATGATGCCTTGTATCCCATAAAGTAGCAGTAGCGGGCGTAGAGATAGAGTAGACCCAAGGCTGCAGCCAGACCTGTGTTTAAGAGAGATCACAGTGACCATCTCCAAAGGCTTTTCAGAGCTACTTGGAACCAAGGAGGTAGCCCAAAGTGAAGGAATAGAGACTCTGTGTCCTCTTGCTCTAGCCTCCCATCAGAGACAGAATTACTGCTTAATTTGATGTTCAGAAGTTGAGCAGGACCTGAGGACTGAGGCAGCTTGCAGGGGAGCAGATTCAGTGACAAACCAGGTAATGGGATATTCTCACCTTGATGGAAGAAGAGTCCAGCCTGCCACAGAACTGCCAGGAAGATGGGAAAATACTCAGAGGAGTTCACCCTGGCAGGAAAGAGGAAGGTCATAAACTAGGGAAAGAAAGGAAGCTCTTCCTCTTTTGCTTCCTCTAGCAGTTTCTACGCACTGGAGGATTTTGCTTTTTAGAACTGATGTTGTCATAAAAAGCCTGCAGGCTTACTCCTTTTCCCACTGTTGTTGTCCCAGCTTTATTCACAGAAATTAAATAGTGGAAAGAACAGGGTCTCCAGGGTACAATAAATTAAGTGAAAGATTCCCAGGTCAGACTGTGCACAGAAAGGCTCCATGAACCACTCCCACTGCTCCTTCCCAAGTGCTGTAGCTCAAACCCTGCTGTCGATGCCACAAAGCTCCAAGCCGTAGGGAAGGTCTGTCCCTCAAGTACATAAGACCAGAGCAGCCTGGGCATTGTGCAGGACTTGGAGGGAGCACAGAACTGTTGGGATTGTTTACATGCCATGCCTTGTCCTCCCAAAGTACCACCAAAAGACTCTGGATGAAGCTGAGTATAGGCTAGTGAAGAAGCAAAGAAGGGGATGGCTGAGGGGATCCAGCTCCAGCTACACAGTTGCTTTTTTTCCCCGTGGTCAGCTACAACAAAAGCGGAAGCTCCTCCCTTCCCACTGCAGCCCTAGCGCAGAAGTCGCAGCAGAAATGCTGTATTATCCTCATCCCAGCTCCAGCTGAGATCTCTCTAGGAACGTGTCCTTCCCCATGAGTGAGATTCAGAGCAGGGCTGAAGCTGCCTGAGGTTTGGACACCACTTGGATAAAACCAGTCTAATTCTCAGGCACCAAGGGTTATGTCTTTAGGAGCCCTTCACTGTACAGCAGAGATTCCTGTGTGGTTTCTATCAGCAGTGGCTAGTTTAGGACTCAAAAGCCAACCCAATCCTGATGTTGACTCTTCAACCCATTAATTAACCTCGAGGCAGGTAGTTGCTTAATTACAGTTCCAGGAAAGGAATAGCAAAACAGGGGAAAGGCAGTGCAGTTACATGAGATCTGACAAACATCAAGTAAGAGGACTTTCTTACTGTGCTCGAAAGATCCTTTCAAATTCAGGAGGGCCTGAGATTTTTGGAGGTGAAATGCCAAACAACCTCCTAGCATAGATCACCTGGAGGAAGAAGTAGGCTGCAGCAAAAGAGAGAAAAGTAGCTGTAGTTAGTCCTATGGCTGGGCACAGTGGAGTCAGGAGCTGGCCAGAGGCTGGGAAAAAAGATCTGAAGTCTCCTTCTAATCCCACACCCCCACACAGCAGAGAAAGTTAGAATAAAATCCCAAGTACCTTTTAGATAAGGAAAAGGAATGACCCAGAGCTATAGTGAAGCAAGGAATATACAATCACATAATACCAGTGTCATCTGCTTTCTTGCATAATCAGCAGATGGTAAAATTGTTACACAATTCAGATGCATTTTATTACTACCATTTCAAGGGGTTTTAATTATTTTTATTTTTTCCTCTTCTAAATTCTGATATCTGTGTAGGGATGGAACTGATGCCACAGATAAGCCAACCAGACACTGAATTAAATTGTCATGCAATGTGGACTCATGGCTGGGAGATGTTCCATGTGACTCACCACAGCCCATCCTTCTACCTTTTCACATCACAGAGCTCTTTGTATGCTCACATCTACGTTCACTTCAGGAGCTACTGTATACCCATGGAAGGAAATTCTACATGTTTGTAGAGGGAAAGATCTACCAAAAAATTCTGAATGGAGTGAGTCAGTTCAGAGAAGGGGCTTCCCATGCACTCGTTTGGTTGAATGCTCTCCAGAACCCAGACAAGATATCAGTTCATTGTCTGAAAAGCAGTGAAATGCCAGTGCAACAGGAGACATTAAATATGAAAGCAAATCAGTGGAGTTACAGTAGATTGATCCAGCCAGTATTTGAGCACACGCATCCAATCATCCCTACCTTGCTCCAGGACTCCCAGAACTGTCACAGCTGCCAGCCAATGAATCTGATCCAACATGCTGACTTTTCCAGACCCTAAAAAATCATGATAAGAAGTTCCTCTGGCCAGGTTCAATCCTTGCTGGTGTGGCAGTTTGCGATGGTATCTGGCAGCCTAGGTTTGCTCTAATTGAACGAACAAACAAACCGAAGATTTAGTCTGTGGTATTGACGCCCAGGAGGAGCCTGGCGTGCCTGTTATCATATGCACTGTGGAAATGGAAATCGGTGGAGACAAGTTTAATGGAGTATTTCCGTTCCCGCCCGCTCTTTTCCAGGAACGGAGTTATGAGGAAGTGGAAAAGCCAGTAGAGAGACAAATGTGAGAGATAAGGGAACTGGGAGCTGAATGGATGGACAAATCTCAATAGCCCACTAATCCACTCCCCCCAGGGTATCTGCTTTAGGCCAGGGCACATCCCCGTTGCTGATGTTGCAGGAGAAACCAAAGCTGTGTTTGGGCTGTTGTGTCACACCAGAGCACAGGCAGCATTCCAAGGTGCATATCCCTGTTTACATAATCCTACAGAGACTCTGGATATCATGTGTTGGGCACAGAGAATGACTTACGGCCACAACACTGACCCCCTGGATAAAAAAAGCTCTGAGAGGGTAAGAGAGGATGTGATAAAGTATAAAAGGTCTCTAGATCTGTCCTGCACACTGATATTTTATCTGCGGATGGGTCCCGCAGAATGACTGTCAGACACCAAGGGGGTTTCAGAGTCAGCCGTCATCCCAGAAAGGCTGGGAGATTAGCATTAGGCTTCTGATCAATCCTCAGCCCAATGAATTCTCACCATAAACACCAGACTGAGTTCTTTGTGTGGAAAAACCTGCAGAATTCATCAGGGCATAGCAAAAAGAAAATTACATTTTCGCGTGTCAGAAGAGACCCATTTACCTAGTTCCCATCTACCAGCACAGCAGCTGGCTCAGACAGAAGCTGCTGGGACCACTAGCTTTGTTTCCTTCCTCTCCCTTCATTTAAAGAATTCTCCCATCAGACCAGGGGAAAAGGAAAGCAGGTTAAGACAAAGTGATTGTTGAACACCACTGTTATAGAAAGTTATATTAAAGCAGTTTACAGAAATTACATTGTACACCTGATGTCTTTGATCGGCTTTCTAAGAAGCAATATACTGGTCCTGGTTTTCTACCTCTCTATAAGGTATAAAGGCACCCAAAATGGCTATAATAATGTCCCAGCTTAGTATTTTTTCAGATATCAAATACACACCCCACTGTTTTTCAAACACCAGCTCTAAGATTAATTCCTTTATTTCAGAATTGAAACTTTTTCATTGCAGTGATTGTTTAGAAATATGAGGAACACTGTGTTTTGTTTTCTTCTATTTAGTTGTCAAAGAAATTAAGAACTCTCCTGTGTCAGCTCAAGAAGGGCAGAGGTCTTGCAGTGCTTAATGATGTTTAATTTCCCTCTGCTCCTGCCTGATAACAGCCTGCTAGTGAAAGAAAATAAAGAAAACAACTGAGCAGAAAAGATTTGAGCTAACACCTTCATCAGATGACAGAGCTCTGTAAGCGGCATCAACAGTGCCAAATGTGTATAATGGGCCAGGAAGAGCTGCACAGGCTGTCACAGAGCATTCCTGCTCTCTGGATCATCACTAAACACAAAATACTTCTAGTGTCATCATCTAGCATGGTCTAAATAAAATAAAGGCCAATAGGAATATGAATGAATAAACAAGCACAGATGTCTCCCCCCTCCTCCTCCCTGCTCCATAAGCATAATTTTTCAAGCTGTTTTTAAACTCCTGAAGAGTACAACCCTTTCCTTGTCCCTGTGTCTCACCATCAGAACTCTATTTTCCATTCTCCCTCAGTGCTTACAAGGGAAAGCACAAGTATCTGGTCCCAGCACCAAATGCCCCTGGGTGAGACTGTCATGGGTGGGCAGCCTCTGCACGCGCAGACCGCAGCGTATTGTGATACCTCACCCTCTGAAGGTGACACAGACAAGTTCCCTCCTAGGCAAAGACAAGTCTTGCAGTCCTAGGTCCACCTCAGCGTGGATTTGCTGTGTGGGAGCTACTGAAATGCTGTGCCCCTCTCCCACTTCCTGACTCTGCACTCCAGGTTGTGCTGTGCTAACGGGGCCCCAGGTCAGAGGTCAAGAGGGCACAGGCCAAAGTCCTCACACCTCCCACTGAGTCAGCGTTGCAGGCATTTCTCTGTGCCCATGGTTGCTTCTGCCACCTCTTCCTGCAGCCAATAATCCTTTCTGCCTCCTAATTTTCACTGTAGGGATACACTCTGAGCTGGGCTGTAACACCAATAGAGATTAAAAATAATCTTGGGAAGAAAAATGATCAACACAATACCTTGGAGGAATTTTAAGCATCCATAGAGTTTACTGCACCTATTACGTACCCAGAGCAGCAGGGCAAGGAGAAGCCAGCAGTGCTGAGTCCAGCACCATTACATGCAGTAGCATCCCCTGGAAATGTATTTCAGGAGTGCACAATGGCTCCAGAGCTTTCTGTCAGCGGAAGGGAGAACATTTTGCAGATGAGCAACTCACCCTTCAGCTGTGAAGCATGGAGGCGCCTCGTTCTTCCAATTCTACTGCAGAAATATGGAAATATCTTCTAACGCAGGTCGTACTTGTGCTTCCTTTCCCTCCGAATCCTTTTGCAGCCACTACGTACATCCAAACTCGCGACTGTGGGATTGCTTGTGAGAACAGTTACTGTCTTTGTAACAACCACAAAGAAAAAAGGAAGGGAAGGTTCATTCAAAAGGATTTTTTCTCACAGAGAAGAAAGAATTTTTCTAGTTGGAGAGAAAGAAAGCGCGCTCAGCCCCGAGCAACTCAGTCTGTTCAAGTACAGCTCTTCAGGGCGGGGTGGTGGGGTTGGCAACGTGCCCTCCTGATCTCCCATTCCCTTGGAGACTTCTCTTAAACTCAGATCTACATGTGTTGAGATTTCCCTGGAATTCTTGAATTTTCCATCTGTGAAAGGAAGGACACTCTAAAAATATGGCAAGAAAAGAAAGATTTTTTTTATTTTACTCCTTAGGAAGGCACAACTGGCCACATGTTCCCAGGAAGTGGGGACAGCTGCAGACAATTTCTGCTCTGTGATTCGAAACAGACCCAGAGTGAGGCCTAAGCTGGATCAGATCTCCTGACTGAATTGAAATGTGTCCTGCGTTCTAAATTTTGAAAAAAACATAAAAACTGTGCATGACAAGAATAACTATGTTTTTCTAAAATGAGCATTTTTCCAGAGGGTCATCCTTTCACAAAGTAAAAGAGCAGGTAGCTGGTTTTGTCAGCAACATCCAGGTTGGCATTATACAACTCATCTCTTGGAGTATAAACTCGGTGTATATTGGAGATGTGCCTTAGCTTGTTCATCCAGACCAATTTCAGACCATATTCCTGGCATTTATATATCTATGGCAGATCAAAGAGGTCACATTAATATTCACAAATATTTAGTTACAGCAAAATTTCTAGGGGCCAAACCAGTCTCTGGGCTACTTGGATGATTCTGCATGGAGCAGGACCACAGCCAAGTACCTATTGACAGCACTTCTCATCTCAGTAGAGGTGAAGGGCTTCACTTTAGAGATCAAACAGGGAAAACATCAAACGTAATTTTCTAGAAAGCAAGATGGAAAGCCGAGTCTTTGGAAAACCACATAAATTAATATATATACTCATTTATTAAGGGATAATTTGGAGAATTTTTTTTTAAAGCTTTCTTCTAATGGAGTTTGGTGAACTTCATCCATATGCACATTAAGTCTGACTGAAGGGCACATCAGTATAAAAGCAATGCCAAAACTCTCCCCTTAATTCATCATCTGAAGGCACTGGCACATGCAAATTATTTATACTCCTTCATTTATTATCAACATCCGTTAAAAGTATTAATTAAATGTCTCTCTTGCCCTGCCTTGTCTTGTGTTGTTGTCACACAAAGAAAGCCTTTCCTGTGTGTTTTGCCAATTTTCCTACCTCCTGTTCAACAGAAAGTCAGGAATAGCTAATAAACAAAAAGGAACAATGCCAGAAGGTGGCTCGCTTGAAGACTAAATCTCTGGAGCAATAAGTGCATAAGTCAGGGAGGGGGAGGATTTCCCTTTGCAGAGGGACAAACAAGCCTTTCAAACATCTTTGGAAGCTCTTATGTTAACATATATTTAGTATTATTCTATAATAATGTGGGGAAAAAATTGCAAGTGTATGGGGTACATCAGAATACATCAAAGTCTGAAGAGTGGTCATGAAATGCAGTTTCCCTTTTCCTGAATGTGCTGGTTACACTGAATTATAGACGTGAAGAAATAGAGCTGTTCAACATTTCTATCTTGTTTGGACCAGCACACTCAGATGCTGGCTGGCCCTAACTGGTTATGAGATAAAGCTGGGCAAGGCATTGGAGAGAGGCAGAGTGAGGACAGTTTTAAGGAGACATTTTCCATGGGGAAGACTGGAATTCCTAATATGTCTCCTGCAAAGAAGAGACCCTTGGCTTGTCAGAAACAGGGAAAGAGTCAGGGGAATTCACCTGAAGTGGGGAGGTATTGCTGTGCAAAGTCATATCTCCAGGGATGGGGCAATCAGGAAGGCACTGGTCCCTCTGCCTTATGGTGACCTTTCACACCAAAGTTCTGTCCCATATGGAGTTGAAGGAAAGGAGATGGTTTGGGGGGAGATCTCCCATAGGTCCTCACTGGAGATGCTCTTCTCTCCTTGCTTAGTGCAGCGGGACTGTGCCCAAACCTGAGTCCTGCTGAGCATCCTGCCCTGTGTCACCCCATCCATAACACTGGGGCACAGCTCAGCAGGGTTAGATATATACCGTATAAATAATAAATAAGTAAATTTTATAAAGATAAATACAGAAGTTGAGACCATGGAGTGTCCAGCCATCAGCATGAGGCCCATGGACAAACTTGCACAAGAGCAGAAGGCACTGAGGGCAGGAAACTGACAAATTTCTGTAGCCCTCCATTGACGTCAGCAGTCTCAAAGTGTTTTGAAATATATCTTCAGAATGAATCAAAGGCAAACTCTGGGGATGAAAGCAGGCCATCGTTTGGACTGTTCTTTGAACTCATTCACTGTCATCCCAGAAGATGTCCCAAGTGCTGTGCTGGGCAGGGAATGGAGCCCAGGCAGCGGGTGGGACACAGCCAGCAAGGGGCACACTGTGCTGCAGCTGGGAGGCTGCAGTGCCCTGGAAGCAGAGTGAAGAGGCTCCCTGGGTCACATAGCACTGGGCACAGAGGAACACAAACAGGCTCTGCTTCTTCTCCCAGCTCCAAAGGAGAAATTAAACAGAGCCAGCCTCCACATCTCCTGCTGGCACCAGACCAGGGAGACAGCAGCACCTACAGATCATGGGAGCAAGATGTGAGTGTGGGAGCAGACAGGCTTTTGGTTACATCATTTCTTGTGGCCTTTGTGTGTCAGAGACTGGCCAAGGTCAAACTGACCTGTGTGTACTTGACAGTGGTGGCAACTGCAGGGAGAGTGGGGCTGGGGACAGTCCTTGGGGAGAGCTGCCACAGGAACATGGCTCCTTCAGCCTCATATGGAGCCAGATGCTGTGAAGGCTGACCCAGCTCTGCTGTCCCCCAGCAAGGGCAGGTAACTCCTACCCCAGCATCTCAAGTTGGGGGACACCATTTAAAGTACCAACAATGGAGATCTCTTCTGAGCCTTTCCCTTTCTGTCCCAGCTTCTGGGTTGTAAAGCTGGGCTAAGAACAGTGCCAGAGGTGCCACTGGGACTAGACACCATCCAGGCACTTGTCTTCTAGCATCTTCTGAGTGACTTCAGCCTCCCCAGCTGTGAGGCTACTGGCCCACAGTGGCAGGCAGTGAGGGGCTGTGCCCTGGGAAGCCAGGACAGACAGACAGGGTTAGAAAATCTTTCTTTTCCCAGAGGCCTTTAAGAAGTATCAACAACAGGAAGCTTTGGCCAAATATGAGAAACTACCTCTCAGCAGTCGTAAAGTGGTGATCAATTCCACACTGGGACAAAGGGCTTGCTTTAGAACCAGCTGGGTTTATTTTCAGGGTGTGAAATGGTTGCATGACACAACTATGTTAAAGAATTTAATGAAGCAGTGCTAAATACCAGACTTACCTGCACACCTTTGCTTTTAGCCACCGAGAGGATGAAATGGCAATTGAAATGATGCTACTTTGGTGACTCTGCCTTCAAAACCTTGAAGCAGGATGGGTGGTGTCTGTAAGTGCTCTGACAAGATGAGGACTCCTTGAGTGACATGGGGCAGTTATTGAGCTCCTTACTCGAGCTGTTCCACTGGCACCCTGGACTTCTGCTGGGGAAAAAGGCAGAAAGAACCTGCTGTAATTCCAGAATTTCCTGTAGCCTTTACACAAGAAGTATTCCACTGCTCCCAGTTTCCTGACATGATTCCACTTCCCTCTTACAGTGAGACATGTTCAATGCTTAAGGAAGACTTTCATAGTGATACAAATCCCTCAGAAACCATCATGTTTGTCCTCAAACCATGTGGTCATAGTGGTTTAGATTTGTGCCTCTGAGGGCAATAAGGTGAGATGGACAGTACTGGGGTGTGCATTCTGCTGCCTGTTGTATCTCAGTTTAGAACACCGATTTTCCAGCATCCACCTATCTGTTCCATAATGCACAGGACTGGGATGCTGCCTAACTTGACATGTCCTGATGGTGGCCACTCCTGTTAGGAGAATTCTCAGTGCCAAGTCAGTGCTTGATGCCTCCTGGCTATGCCAGCTTCAGTTTGCTGGGCAGCATCCACTCCCTGCCTCCCAGCGCTGCAGGATTAGAGCAGCCTTTTATCCAGGGCCTGGGGAGGCAAAGCATAGTTCAGCACAGCACACAGGAGCCTGGGCTGTGCTATTTGAAAGCCCTGACATGAGTGCTGGTATTCACTGTTTTACATCACAATTCAGTGCTTTTGTTCAGCACTTGCAGAGATCCAAAACGAATCCAGTCTGTTGGTACAGCACTTATCAGGGACCAGTGTTTAAGTTATTACTAAAGCAAACAGAAAAATCTCCACCTACAATTTCCAGAGGTTCAATATTTGCTGTAGATTAACAAAGTCAGCTACTATCTGCAGAACACATTTTTCAATCCTGTGAAAATGAGTTAAAATCACTCTCAAAGTCCTCAAATGATCAACACTATCAGAATTTATAATTTATCATACCAGTGATCTTCTTCATCCTTAATACAGGGGTTCTTAACCAGATTCATGCAGGTAGACTTTTTACTATGTATATATTTATTAAATATAGATTTTTGTTATATATATACAGATTTTTAATACATATTTTAAA
>VZTT01045217.1:0-14701 GCA_013400855.1 Buphagus erythrorhynchus
TATTTCTATTTCTATTTTTATTTATATCTCCACATATATATGTTTAAGGTACCTATACAATAATTTGTATGTATCCTTAGATTTTGATGACTCCACTCCTGTTAGACAGTGCCTCACTTTACATGTGGTTTCTACTGAAGCTAAATATTTCTAAATATCCTGCTATGTGAGTGTGTGTCTAAACATATATTTTTTGAATTTGAATAGTCAGTGAGATAGTCTGGAAAATAAAAAAGTCTGGAAAATTAGAGAAAGGTTCCCTCAAAACTTCTCTGGGCAACTCTGAGATGTTTTTAACCACCCTCACTCTATAAGAAGCTTTAATTTTTTACATATAAATGGAATTTTCTGTATTTCTGTATTCCCTCTGGCTTTGTCACTGGGTATCACTGAGAAGAGCCTGGCTCAGCCTCCTTCAGGCTGCCCCATCAGGTGTTTATCCATGTTCATAAGGTAAAAATGGAATGCAAATTCATTCTTGGCATCTTCCTGTCACACTGCAAGAGCAATGCACATTAAAACACGTTCTAGGTTGCTTTTTCTGTTACCTGAAGGCAGTAAATCACAGGGTTACAGAGGTTACCTCAGTTGGAAATAAAGGCATCACCTTTAGCATTGGTTTCAGTAAAAACACAAACACTTCTGCAGTCAAATGGCAAAGTTTTATGGCTGTGGTTCTTTGAAACAACTAATAAATATTTGTTTGCCATTTCTCTCTGGGGCAACTGTCCACTTGCTAATTTACACAGCACCAAGAGGCCACTGAACCTTTTCCTGTAGGCATTAACCCTATCCATTACTGTGCCACTGAAAATATAAACTGCCTGGAGGCTGAGATGTTTGGAACAAGAGCAGCTCAGCCCACAGCAGGTCATCCTAAAGAGAGCCTGAGATCCCCCAGGAGCCTTGTGGCTCCTGGTGGGACTCCATGGCAGTGTTTCAGCCCTGAGGATTGTGTGTAATCCTGTGCAGAGCTTTTCCACAGCTGTCCTTTGGAGAGGATGGAGCTTCTTCTAGTGTTCCTTCAGCTTTTCCTTGCCCTTCCCTTCTGATGCCACAGTGACTTTCACTAAATTGTCTGACTTCTCCAAACTTGTACATGCCCAAAATACCTCCCCAGCCATTTACAGATTTGACTTGGGCCAAATCTTCAGACTTTTCTTCCAGCTCATAACCCTCAGCCTGGGAATTGTGTGCCCAGCTCTTCCCTGGGTTTATTTATAAACGCACATCTCAGGGTTTTGTGTGTTTGTGTTCTTTGAAAACCTCATCTGTTTCCCTGAAGACTTCTGCTTCATCAGTTCCTGTCTGTGGGTCCCTGGTTGATAACCTGACTTCTAAAAACCTGTGAATTCACTGACTGCAGTTGTTTATTTGTTTTCCTTCCTGTTTGGCTTGAAAAACCTGCTCTCTCTAACGTTTGCTATTAAAAACTTTAAGAGAAACGCTCTTGCGTAATTTATTTTTGTTGTTGTTAATTACAGTTCTCCAGGTTTTTCCTCTCTGACCTGGTGCACCAGCCCTGGCACAGCACTGCACTGGAGTTCACAGCTATTTCTGCTCCTTTGCATGGGGACAGGATGAATGCCAAGCTCACCACAGAGCTCCTGGGCAGCTTGGACTGGGAAAAGCCTGGGGATATTTTGCTCTGCTTCATACCCTGGATTTCCCAAGCCTGTGGCTCCTGCATGGAGCAAGATTGGAACAAGATTGGAGAGTGCACACTGGAGTGTCAAACAGCTTAGAGCTGGTAATGGAACTGCCACTGGCTTTTCCATTCTTTGTGTAAAGGTAGCAAAGCCTGGAGAGCAAGCAGCACTTGGAAGATGTCATCATAGAATCAGAGAATGGTTGGCCTGAAGGGACCTTAAAAACCATCTTGTTCCACCTCTGGCCATGGGCAGGGACACCTTCCACCATCCCAGGGTGCTCCAAGCCCTGTCCAACCTGGCCTTGAACAATTCCAGGGATCCAGGGGCAGCCACAGCTGCTCTGGGCACCCTGTGCCAGGGCCTGCCCACCCTCACAGGACAGAGTTTCTTCCTAATCCCTGTTCCAAACCTGTCCTATCACTGGAAAAGCAAGTTGGAGTTTCTCTCCAGCTTTCTTAGAGAATCACTATTAAGCAGCACAAAACAGAACAAAACAAAACAAAACAAAAGCTACAAAAACCAACAAAACCTAAACAAACAAACAAAGAATTGTGCAGGTTTTAGCATAGTTGAAAGGTTCTGTGAGTTCCCCTGGAATTGAATAGAAATGAAAGGAAGCAGGAAGTCTAAACCACCTGTATGACCCCCCCATGCTCTTGCTCTTGCTGACAGGAGTGAAACTATGGGAGGTGCAGGTTACAAAGGTCTCACAGGTCCCTTCACCTGAGGAGCACCCTGAAGTGTCCAGCAATGCCAGTGGCAGTGACCAGCACCTGAGGTGGGTCCCTGGCCCTGGGAGTGACTGCCTGGCCATGAGCTGAGCTGGAGATAAGCCTGGCTTAGTAACGTCACAGCCTGACAAGTGTTTCCCCCACTTCTCTCAAGGGCTGCTGGACTCTGGCCTCTTGTTCCTGCTCAGACATTGCAGAGCTTTCACTGCAAAACACTTGAGAGGTGACATTATTTACAGCTTGTCAGGCTGCCCCTTGTGCCAATGAGTTATGAATGCACCTAGAAGGACACAGGATGTATTTTTTCCAAAGGACAAAGCCTATTTGCACGTGAGGAGCCATCTCCTGAGCACCAGCACTTTGCAAGTGAACCATCTCCATCCCACCATTGCCCAACAACAGCCTGTGAGCTGCAGATTCAGCTTTTGTCAAAAACACCCACACAGAGCTGACCCTAAAATAAAGAAACCTTCGTTGTGATATTTTTCTTTTATAGCTCCCAACTACTGTAAACTGTGGAGGAGCAGAGCTGCAAAGCTGGCCATTAAACTGTCTGCTCTTTCCTGTTTGAACAGGACCTCTCCAGGGTTTTAGCTGCCTCAACCACCATGGGTCAACATCCAGGAAGGAAGACGTTTCTAAGGAAACCACAGAGGCTTTCCACCAAGGTGGTTGCATGAAAGCACTGAGACTGGTGAGAGTGACAAAAAGCAGTTCATTGGATATTGTAGAAAAAGGTAAAAAGTTATTGCATGCAGGCTGTTTTTATAATGAGGCCATTCAGGCATAAAATCACTTTAAATAGGTAGTTTGTTTCCACATTGCAGAATTATTTTCGTCCTACTCTTTCAAGGAGGAGTTTATCTAGGCACAGTGGTGTATAAATAATAAATAGCCCCGGGGGCAAGGCATTTTTACTCTTTTTCCCCCTGCTTCGTATCCTGTTGCAGTTGGTCTCAGGCTGCAAAATGAATTTTGTTTTCTGAAATAATATTATTTACTTTGAGCACAGTCCTCTGCAAGAGGCCATGAATTCTGTTCTGCAGTTGCAATGTCCCAAAGCAGACAGGAGCTTTACAGTCCAGCATTTGCATTAAATGACTTTTCTGTGGCTCACAGGGCAGTTTCCTCTGGGGACAGGTACAGTCACATTAGCTCAGGGACCTCCAGGAAAGCTGTGTGTGTGCATCCAGTGTTTGGATATGCCTTGGAATGTGAATGGTTTGGGGAGAACCCACGGGCAGAAGTGCAGGATCACCCTGAGGGTGGTCAGCTAGAGAAGGAGGTGACATCCAGCACGCTGGAGAAGCACAGCTGTGAGACTCTAGACAGGCACAGCAGGTTCATTTCTGCTGTTTCCTGCCACAGTGATCATCTCCTTAACATTTTCCATTGATTTCCCCCAGGTTCAAACTTCTGGACCTCTCTGGCACATGTGATGGAGGCTCTTTGCTCGAGCCCATTGAACCCAGCCCTTCCCTGCTGGATGTATTTGGAATAATAACCACATCTGATCTCCCAGCCAGCAAGACCAGGAGGCCAGAGGAGCACCAGCACTCCTCTCACAAGGTTTTATCCAGCCCAGGGAGCCTGTGAGTCTGTCCTCTGTGCTGGATGAGCCTGCCATCAGCACCTGCAGGGAGGAACCAGTTTGGGGTTTGTCCCCCCAGCCTGGACCCCTGATGGTGGAGGTGATGACCAGCAGCCCTGCAGAGACCCCACAGCTGCTGCCAACCTAATGGGACAGGAGGGAGGCTGGAGCAGCCTTGGGGCTTGCCCTGCTCACCACTGCTCCCATGGAAGTTTTGGAGGCAGTTTGGGCACAGTGACAATGACTGCCCACAATTTAATCCCAAGGGCTCTTGGTTTGCAAGTCAGTCTCTCTGACCTTTGCCATTTTCTCCTGGCACAGCCCTGTGTGCTGCTACCCTGCACTCCAGTCCCTTGTTCAGTAGAGCAAAACTGAGCAAACAAGAAATATTTAGGAGCCTCAGGGCATGGAAAAAAAAAAAAAGGAGTTTCCCTTCTTTGTTTTGCCTGTAGCCTCAGGTTTTCCCTATAGACTTGATAGGAGAGAAAGGAAACAGGAGAGTGCTGCTGCTTCTCACCTCTTCTTTGGATTGCCACCTGTGCATCATCAAGGATGAACGTTGGTAGTGCCACAGGCAAAACCCCGGGATTTTTGGTATGAGAGACACAGGGTTCAGTGGGGAGGTCCCAGAAAGATGAAAAGCACATTGGGTGGCTCTTGGAGAGGGATAACAGGGACCTGCAGCAGGGAAGGGCTGGGTTCCATGGGCTCGAGCAGAGCCTCCATCACACGTGCCAGAGAGGTCCAGAAGTTTGAACCTGGGGGAAATCAATGGAAAATGTTAAGGAAGGATCAGCCTGAAACAATCCAGACACACAATAACGTCCCAGGTTACTGGAGGGGGAGGGAGGGAAATTCCTGCTCTCCTCAAAGAGCCTGAGTGATTAGCTCTAAAAGCCCTGTGCCATTGCTCCTCCTGCTCAAGATAAAGTAACAGGGCATCTGTGGCAGCCCAGGGCCTTCCAGGCTGAGGTCTCATTGCTGGTTCAGGGGCCACAACTGAGCAAGGACCAAGCTCATTTTCACTGCAAACAGAGCAGGATCCTGCACTCACACCCCTGGGCAGACAAGGAGAGGTTTGGAGATCAACAGCCTGGAATTGGTGGTGCCAGAGCACCATGGTGGTGCCACCACGCTGAGATGGGGATTTAGCTTCACTCTTGTGGCAGAAAGGCTTGCACTGAAGACCTGCAAAATAAACCCAGCCTAAGGGAAACCCCCATGGTCCATTCCCTTGCACCAAAACACTGTCTTCATGCAGGAGCCACTTTATTCCTTCCCTGAACTGTGCCTTCACCTGCATGGTGGGTTTGTCCCAGCTAAAGATGCAGAATGCTTGCAGGCAAGTGTAGGTCCCAATAAGCTCTTCACCAACACATAAAAAGTAAAAAAAAAACCAAACAAACAAAAAAAAAACCCAAACCAAAAAAACCAAACAAAAAACAAACAAAAAAACCAAACCAAACCAAACCAAACCAAAAAANCCATCCACCCCAAAAAAACCCACAAGAAAACCCCCCCCCAAACGCCTCTCTTTAAAATGGAAAGGTTCATATTTGTGGTTTGAAAGGACCTTTCATTTCAGTCGCTTGCCCCTGTTTCCTGTTACTGGAACAGTAATAGTTAATGGGGTTTGGAAGGTGAAATAGCAAACACCCACTGGGTGCTGGGCACAGTGATGTCCCCATCCTTGTCCTTATCCCCACTGGGACTGCCATCAGCTGTACCTGGAGCTGTGCTGCTGGAATGCTACAGAAATGAAAAAGCCACGTGCTGCAAGCCTAGAAAGCAGAATTGCCTTTTATTTCTTTTCTTTTCCCCAGACAGCATCGAAAAACACCGTGCAAAACACAGGTGAAATAAAATGAGGAGCCCTTAATCAGACAGGTAAAGCCACAGGGAGAACTTCTCCTGAGTCCCACACAATGCTTGTGTTAGAGGGCCATTAGATAAAAATAAACAAACCAGGATGTTTTATACAATATTTCAGTCCACTTTCCACCTGAGCCATGAATTTCCATCCCATCCCCTTCACTTATACACGACTCTGGTTTTTTACTGTAATAAATCCCCTATTTGCAGTCTGTATTTGCCCTCGGAAAAACCACTGCCCTTCCTCAGAAAGAAATAACCCACAAACCCCAAGGACCAGCTGCATCACAACTGTGACACAAAAGCTCTCAGGGGCTTGTTGAGGTGCCCTGCAAGCCCTTCTGGGTTTTAATGTTTATTCATTATAAACCAGCAGCTTTTTTCCATTACAAAGTGATCTATTTCACAGCTTTCAGCCCAGAGTGTCAAGCAATCAAGCAGGAGTTATGCCTTAACAATTGCTAATATATTTCAGCACCTAATGAATCTATGCAAAAAAGGCAGGTAAAGCCTAGAAACAGCCTACAGTTAACTCCTGCCCTCCCCCTGCAAGGATTTTTACCCCCTGGCTCCCAATCTTATGTTTTTACTGCGTGGCAATTAATTAAAAAGATCAAGATAGAAGAAAGATGGAAACCTTATTACTGGTGTTGTATTTCCATACTAGTTTTGCCCAGGAAAAACGTTTCCCAGGCGATTAGCTAATAGTTAAGCTATTAAAATCTTTTAAACTGGAAAGGTTATTTGCAAGGTCAGGCAACTTTACTAAGCTGGTAGTTTCAAAATTATCCCGGGTTCCTTTACTAATTCATCGATCAAAATAGCACGTTTTAAATTACAGATGAAAATGGGACAGATTTAAGTTCCTGTCATGTAAGCCCTGCATGAAAACTGCACATTACAAGGCTCTGACCGTGGTAATTTTTAAGTGAGAATGAAACATTTGTTCTTATTATGAAGTGCTGATTTACTACAAATTCACAAAGAGCTGAACCAGCCTTCACACTGAAAACAGGTTCATCTGACCAGCTTGTCCCAGGGGCTTTCAGCAGTTAACACACACTATTCCCCCACTGACATTAGCTATCCTTCCAATCCCCTGTTAAAAGCAGGGATGCACTTCAGGAAGGAGAGATAAAGGAGAGCTCCTCTCATGGATTCACTAATTTAACCCAAAATTTCTGTGTGGGGTTCCAAGAGCTCTGAGCTGAGCTCCTGTGACCATCAGGGCAATACTGAGTGCCACAAGGCAGGCCATGGGATGTCCATGTGTGAGATCTGTTTGCACTGGTGTACCTGGAGAAATTCTGTGCATCAGTGGCTAGGGTCAAAGGTTTGTTATTACCCTTCTGCTTTGAATTTTGAAGTCCTCCATCTACATCAGTGTTTGGATCATCCAGTTGCCACCCTACTAGGGTGGGAGTATGGGGTTTCCAGGCTAACTCTGTCAACCTGTCATTGCAGCTACTCCTAACACTAGGGCCCCTATTTGTGGATAATTTCAGATTGGACACTGCAGAAGTAGCATTTGAAAAATCTTGCTCTGGAGAGATTGAGCATCTCTTATATTTGAAGTCGGGTGCAGAGAGGAACATTTGCTTCATTTTTTCAGAAAATAAAGAGGGGAAGGAGTTGGGGTGGGGTTAAATGAACCTGTAAAGCATTAGCAAGCAGACAGGTATAATTGTCCAAAATCAGCACAGAGGATTGAGATGTCCAAGACACAAAAAAAGCAAGTTCCATCCTCTTAGGGAATGCTGGGGAGGCCCAGGCTGGCAGACCTGGATGCTTTTTCATGCTGTGCACAGCACTTGGTGCTCACAAGACCCATGTCCCCTCCTGAGCCATGTTTTTAAGATGGTTTTGTGCTGTCAGAAGCACAAGGGCTGTTCCATCACTCTCTGCCTCAAATCATCCACGTTCAGGGGCAGCAGTGGCAGAACTGCTTTTCTCTCCATCTGGCCCCTCTGTGTCCTCCAGCAGAGGAGTCAGCACTTGTGGCTACAGCTGCAGCAAACCCCATATGTGCAAGCTGGGATCATTTTCTCTCCCAGCCAAGGCATCTGGCTCTGTGGCTTGTTCAGCTAATAGCTTTGCTGGCAGTGCTGTGAGCAGCTCTGGAGCTAAAAAGTCATGGAGAGGCTTGGGGAGGAGCTCACCTGTCCTACAGGGCACTTTTCATTCTTTGCTTTGAAAGGATGTGACTCACTGACATGAATTTCATAGACTACAGAGGAAAACGCTACTGGATAATAACGATCGCCTTTCAAAGTCTCTGCTATCAGGTCTCCTGTTACTCCAAGAATTGCTCCTGTCAAGGTAATGTGTTTATAAGGTTTTTTTTCCATCATGAACCAGTTGCAAAGTATTCAGGCAGCAGGACATATGGGAATCATATGAGGTTTTAGTGCACCACACTTGAAAGTGATCTCTTCAGGAGCGCGGGGGCTCGCAGGGCACTGTTTAATGCCAGACTGCTGAGGCATCTCCCAGAGCTGCTGCATGGCAGGAAGGGAACCTGAAACAACTCAGTCTTTCATCTTTGGGGGGATCACTAAGCTCTCTGGGTTGAAAGTGTCTTTGGTGCTGGTCAAAAGTCTCCCACTAAACTTTTTTCCAGGGAGAACATGGGGTTTGGTTACGTCAACACCATCTGTGCTCTCAGAACACAGTTTGGTTTTTTCTACTGGAAACTGAAACCCCCACTGGTGAGCAGCCCAGTTCTCCCATCCAACACCTGACAAGGCAATTTGGAACAGTGATGAGCACAGCATCACCCACCCTGGTGATGTTTTCCTGAGCTGGCACCTCCCTGCTGCCACAGCACTGAAAATGAGGCTGGAATGTCGTGCTGGGATAAGGGAGAATGGCTTTAAACTGGAACAGAGTAGATTTAGGATGTATATTAAGAAGAAATTCTTCCCTTTGAGGGTGGGGAGGCTCTGGCACAGAGAAGCTGTGGCAGCCCCATCCCTGGAAGTGTCCATGGCCAGATTGGATGGATCTTTGAGCAGCCAGATCTAGTGGAAGCTGTCCCTGCATGGAACTGGATGATCCTTAAGGTCCTTTCCAACCCAAATAATTCTCTGATTCTATGAATGATGACATGAGCGGATTTCAGGAGTGGGACTTGCTGACTGTGACTGTTCTCACCTCTCATTTCTTGCCTGGCACATCCCTGGCTGCACAAATTAGTTCTTATCAAGCTCCAGCCATGCTCTTTGCCACTTTTTTCCTAGATGGACTCCACCCTCAGTACCCTTATGGGGTAACAGACCATAATTTCCTCATGAAGCACCAGCTGCAGAGCCTGCCCATGGCTCTGACCAATGCTTACCTGTAGCTCCAAAGCAGTGTGCAAGCAGGCATTGCTCACACTTGCTGTTTTAACTCTGCCTTTGCAGTTCCAAGGTGAATGAACCCTTGCAGCCCTGCAGAATTCCAGGGATAAGAAACTGCAGCAGCTGAGCTGATAGAAAAATGTCCAGGTCTGTGTGGGCAGAAAATAAATTTGTTTTGCAGAAGGCCTGGAACAGAGAACATATGGGTTGGCAATTACAGTGTGATCATCAGCCTTGTTTTGCCTCTTATTTAAGTCACTGTATCATTAAACTTTTCTTACTTGCAATTCTTTGGTGGGTAAATTGCATATCTTTGTATTTTAACAGCATGCACTTTACACTGGCACCTCTCTTAATTTAATCTCTGGGACTGGCTGGTTCAGCTACTGGAACAAGAAATAGCTGAGCAGACCTATGTATTCTAGCTGAACATCATGAAGGCTGTAGTTTTCTTTAGAGGACAGCATGTGGGTTATTATTAAATGAGAAAACATATGTGAATAATTGAGGAAAGCAATCCAGCATTTAGGTTAGAAAATGTGAAGTCAGCTTGCTGTGAATAACATATCTCTGCATTTTGACCTGTTGCTGACAAAGAATATATTTCACTATTACCTGGATAGAAATGATTGGGGATTTTTTCTCCTCTAAATGAAAGCCAGTTGAGAGAAGCTGGCAACAGACAAATGATGCTCATTCCTCCCCTGCTTTTACTTAATGGCTGATATCGAGATGCTTGGCATTCATTGGTGACATTACTATTAAAAACATATTTCTTATCTGGCTCTTTTATTCCTACAAATCGAGCATGGAAATAAATCTGTGCTGATGGAGTGGTGAATAAGGAAAAGAAAAGGAGAAGAGAGAAGAGAAGAGAAGAGAAGAGAAGAGAAGAGAAGAGAAGAGAAGAGAAGAGAAGAGAAGAGAAGAGAAGAGAAGAGAAGAGAAGAGAGAAGAGCTGGGCTAGAGCTCGAGGCCATCACGCTGCTCACCTGCCTGGGCTGAGCTTGCCATGCATCATTTTCATGCAGGGAACCACAAAACCCTAGTCCTCAAGGAGAAAAAATGTGCTGGACTCAAGGGAGGGGATGTAAAACCCAAAGGAGACCCCAGTGCAGCCACTCAGCCCAGTACTGGTGCTTGATGGGGAGGACTGGGACACCAGAATCCCTGTGGAATTCTTCCTGCAGCAATCCCAGGTGCTGATCCACCATGCAGTGCACTCTGCTCTTGGCAGGAGTTCATCCTATTAATCCCATAAGTAAGTACATTAATATGTCAATATGTGGATGGAACACATTGCCAAGTGCAAAATAATCCCTGGCAAGAGATGTGTGTGTGTGATACATGATGTACAAACACCATCCTACCCAGATCAGGTTTCCAGGGTTAAAAATACACGATAAATTAAAATTTCATATGAAATGCTAGCTTTGGTGAGTACTGGAAAACATTACTTTCCCCCTTCAACCCCATAAAGGCTTTTATTGGGGAAGATGAGTACATGTTTCACAGTCTTTTCCACAATGGAAGGGAGGATTTTAATCACAAGTGTTGCTGGGAAGAAACGAAATTACCTTACCAGATTGCTTTAAGGTACTAAAGAAATCCCAGCAATGGTCCTTAATGCCATGCAGGCGAGGTGGGACAGCACATGGACTCAACTGAAAAGTAATGACAGTAAAAAATGTCATCTTTATTTACATTAACCAAACGTGAGTTTGAGGTGGTTTTACCTTCAGTTTATCTGAGTTTCTCATTTTGTTTTATTATCTGTCCTTGGGGTGTGGATAAAACTTTACATGATTATCTGAAGCCAGCAAGGACATAACTTCAGGCTTTTTAAGATCTACAGGTGGGCTCCTTTGGAGTGCTGGCAGTGTGTGCAGACAGATCAGGTATCTGCCCTGAGGGATCCGGGTGTCTGGTGACAGGGAAAATCCCAATCTTTCCTTGGAATGGCAATCATGGGGAAAAAAAATACCAGAGGGCTGGAAAAAAGAGGACACTGGGTGCCTCCATATTTCATGCCAGCTCAGATTTGGCCACATCCTGGTAATTTTCTTGCTGCACAGTCCTTTTGAGAACATGCTCTGCTCCTTGGAGGAGCTGTTTCCAAATGGAATCCCATCACTCCTCCTGTGAGGGGCCAAAACCCACGGAGCTCTCCTAGGGGGGCTGTGAGCTGCCCTTCTCACTGCTGAATTTCAATGCAGAAGGGCAGCTCACCCTGGTGATGAGGCCACCAGGCAGAGCTTGGGTGCAAACCAGTTCCAGATTTAACACCAGCTTTGCCTTTACATTCCCACTGAAATCACAGTTTCACTGCATAAGGTAACTCAGGAAGGAGCCAACCACTTTGGAGCCAGGCTCTTGGTAAAGTTTTTATTTATGATATTTTCCAGTTGTGTCTGAACATAGTTTTAATTTCGTGTCAAAATAAATCTGAGGCTGATAATTTTTATGATTGTTTTACTGAGAAAAGAGAGTAAACTACTTGCTTTGGCTGCACTACCTACCCTGCAGAAATTATTTGTCCAAGCACAGCAGAAAAGTGAGTGAGGGGAGGAATAAAAAAAAAGCACCTGCCCACAAAATTCTTTAATCCCTTGCAAAAACTGTATTAAGATTCAAGACATTGGGAAAAAAGTGCTTGTCATGTTCTCTGTTTCAAAGGAAAGGTATCAGCTCAGAAATCAATGTGAAAAAGCTGCAAAGTTTGGGTAAAATCCCTTTCCCATGGTTTGTAGTGCCAGCCACAAAGCAGGTTGCAGAGAGGAGCAGTCAAATCCCAAAGCTGCTCTGCCTTTACCTCAAAGGCAGGTGAATCCCAAAGAACCAGCTGCTTCCTTAACTCCATGAAAATAAAGTGCTTGGGAAAATCTGGGTGAGCAGCAGCATCCATTGGGAGGATGGGAGGAGGAGCAGGGGGAAGAAAAAGCTGCTTTTCTGCACTTTCTAACACAAAATCCTCTTTTTAGGTTTAAGAGAAGAGTAGCATCTTCTCCCTGCTCTGAAGTGATGGGGGCTTTACTGAGCCCTAGGTAGGTCCTAGGACAGGGAGCTACCTGTCCTACATGCACAGGTAGGTTCCACACAAGAAAAACAGAGAGTTCAAGCTGCAGAAAAAGAGTGATCTAAGAAAATGTGTAGTCTGAGAGCTCCCTGTAGCTCCAGTCAGGCTGCACCAACACCTTGGACTGACTTCTTCCTCCAGAAATCATCACTTTGGTGCAGCTGGGCAGACTGGAAAACATCCTGGTATAAAATGATATTTGCAGAGTAACCAGAGAAAGAAGAGGCCACACCATTTGTGAAAGCAATCTGAGCAGGGAAGCACAGGCATGGCTGGCAGCTCAGCTCATCAGGACCTAACATTAATAAACCAGAAGTGGAGGAAAGGAGATAAACCCTGGCACAGCTGCTGGGAGGATGGGAGCTTCTTGCTTCAGCATGGAATCCAGCCATCCCCAAAACCCAACCTATCTCTCCTTGCTTTAGGCAATTAACCCCCCAGTCCTGGCTCAAATAAACTTCAGCTGGTGCTGTACACTGTTATTTATTTGTGCCTCCTGGTGCTGCTGAGACCCTGCAGGAACATGAGCAAACAGCAAAACATTTCCACCTCTGGTGCAGGCAAAGGAAGTAACATCATCCTGGGGGAGCCTGTGGACCAAGAAGATGAGGCAAATGGGATTTTCAGAATCACTCTGAGCTGAACAAGGTCTGATCTCACTGAGGTTAATTGGAGGAACATCATCACTGGGGGCAGTCCCAGCCAGGGCTGTGCAGCATCAGCTGAATGGATGCCATGGGAAGTGTTGTCTCCTGGATCACAGCCCTTCCAGGGAATCTGGCCTTGATTAAGCTGGAAAAGCAACTTCTCAGGAGTGACATTGCTGGTGACCTCCTCAGGCTACACAGGATGTCAGACCTGTGAGCAGCACTGCAGCTCTCCTCACCCTCCAGGAGATGTCTCAGAGGACAAAACCTGCAAGTGGAAAAGCTGAAAAGTGCCTGAGAGGAACAGACCTCTGGACAGGAAAGTGGGTGACCTCTGGGATAAGAAGAACTGGTATTTTGCACAATAAAATCCCAGAATGACTCCAGATTCCCCTGATGGACACCAGGTCTGTTCTGTTACTTCCATGTAAGTCAGCTGTTAGGTTGCTTCTGTTCTTTGGGTTTTTCCATGGCTACTGAATGAAGCCTTCCCACTAACTCTTGAAAAGTAGGAGTTTAGACAAATTTGAATTGTCTTTGGGGGAAAAAAAAAATAAAAGCTGAGTGGATCTGGCTTCTCCTCTGATCAGACACCATAGATGTGCTGTTGGTTTCCAGACCAAGAGGTGATTAGAACCAGAGGTGAGACCCATGGGTTAACTGAAAAATATTATTATGCTCATCCCACGTGACCTTTCCTCACCAGAACGTTAGGAAGCCAAGCTGTGAGGGATGGAGCAGCCTCAGATTGCTGGCAGATGTCAGGATGGAGAGAAGAAGAAGTTCATTTCCGTCTGTGAAGGAAAGGTCACCGAGGAGCACAGCTGATGGCAGTGTGGATGTGCCACTGAACAGGACAGCAGCCTGCTGCCAGGGGCATTTTCTGTGCAGGCAGCACATTCCACAGCTCCAGCTCGAGTTGGGTGAGGTTAGGTGTAAATCCAGGCTCAGCCTCAGACACCCACTGCTGTCCAAGCTGTTTTAAAAGTGATTTTCACCCTGATATTTCCCAAGAGCAGCTCCTTGAGGTAGGTGATTTCCAAAGTTGTACAAGTGAGTGGTGGTGGATGGCTGGACTGGGAAAGCCTGCAGCTGGAGGAGTGGTGGAGCTGGATATTTTGCAGTGTTTGGGCTGTTTGTGAGCATGGCCTGACTCAGCTGTCTGTTTTTTCTCCCACACAAGGATGAATATTTCATGCAAACTTTGCCATCCTGTTCTTGTTTCCTGTGTATAAGAAATGACCCAAAGGCAGAGGAGGAGATAATGCAGAAAATCATGATGCATGAGTGGTACATATAAGCCAGGAGCATTTTTAAAGGAAACTTTTCAGAATCTGAATTATTTAGCAGCAGAAGGGTTGGAGAAGAGAAGGGAGTTGCTGGCTGATGGTAAAACCAGGTGGCTGCACTGTGGAGATGTAGTTGTCACTTACACATAGTGAGGAAGAAGAAGACAAAAACCTTCTGCCTGACAGGTTTTGATGGGAACCACTCCAGGGACTGGAGATGCTCTGGAGAAGGGTGAGTAGCTCAACCTGAGACATGTGAGATGTTTCTGTCCCATCACCACAGCCCACATGTGTGCTGGGCACCTCTCCCATGTCCCCAGGCAGGACACCCCATCCCTGGGAGTGCCCAAGGCCAGGCTGGATGGAGTTCTGAGCAGCCTGGGACAGTGGAAGGTGTCCCTGCTCCTTCCACTGCATGTATGAATCCTTTAAGAATCCAGTAGTTTCAACCAAAAACAAATCCTACTTTTTTTTTTTTTTTTTTTTTTTTTCTAACCAAAAC
>VZTT01045217.1:14717-41068 GCA_013400855.1 Buphagus erythrorhynchus
CTTCTTTTTTTTTTTTTTTTTTTTTTTTTTTTTAACCAAAACCCTTAAAAAGCCTGTGTACAATGTACAACACTGAATTAATTTCCTTTGCTTGAAGCTCTTCCCTGAAAATCAGCTCAGATTTTTGGGGTCTGACTATTCACAGGCACAGCCTGAACCTGAGCCAGCTGAAGCTCAGCATCTCTGAAAAGTCATCCTGGGCTCCTCTGGGGTCCAGGAGATGAACAGGCCACATGAGAGCTACCAGAGTCCTCTTTTGGAGGGGATGCCAAGCTGGTGTCTGGCTCACACATGGTCTGGACCATCCTGGTGGAGGCTTGCAAAGCTTTGCTGTCCCCACTGAATTTCAGCTGGGATTCCTGTAGTGATGACCTCTCTGCTGGCTCAGGGAATTCTCCCCATCAGGGACTCTCTCAGTACTTTTCCCCTTCCTGGTGTATGTGCCTCTTCTAAGACTGCCATGGATTGGGAATTCATCTTCAGATGAACTGCTGCTTGCTCAGTCTGTCACTGCACTGTGGTCACCAGCAGAAAATATGCCTGAAAACATTCATCATCATTACCATAATTATGGCTGTGATTGCTGCTCATTCCCAGGAGAACAACAGAGTTTTCTCACACAGGAGTCCCTGATAAACCAGCAGCAAATATTTTTTATTTTAACTATTTCTAACAGGAAAAGCTCTCACTTCTCTCTCCTTGAGGGCCACATCTGTGGGTACCAGCACCAGGCTCTGTGTAACCCAAGTGAAAACAGCAAAAGGTAAATGGGAAAGAGATGTCAGCAGTGCTTCTAATCATCTCAGGCCTCCTTTGACACATGTTTTTAATTGCTTAGAGGAAAAAAAAAAAAAGGAAAAAGAAGAAATAAACCCAGTTATGAATAATCTAATAACCTTCCCTGCCACCTGTGAAACGTGGCTCCCCAGCTGCAGAGAATCAAATGCAGGAATAGAAAACAGAGCATTCTCTGAGGCAAGACACATCCACATTAGATGAATGTCATTCCAAAGCCACGGAAGAAAAAAGCATTAATGCCATTTTTGGGTTCATGGCATTCATGCCACTCCATGAAAAAGTATCTCAGAGGAGTGTTTATTTAAGGAGCACCAAGAATGTGCTTTAAAGTCAAAAGGTGGAGGGGGAAGATGGAAGAGGGAGACCTGCTCCTTGGCATCCTTTCAAACAAAAAGAACAACATCATCAGGAAAATCCCACATAGCATTTATTTGAGGAATTGCAGTCCAGCAGCAAAATTACTCAGGAATAATTAAGCATGTTTCCCTGATGTAAAGATATTGAGTGAGCATTCAAGCAAAGTTAAAATGCAGAGCTGTATAGGCACGGCTTTATTCCAGAAGCAATTTGTTTTCCTGGTATGAAAAGAGTGTTATTTTCAGTGCATATTGGAGCCACCCAGCAAATGTCCTCAAGAAGCTGTTTTTCATGGGAGAGAGCTGCTACACGGAGGGGGAAAAGGTAACATCCTGACATGGAGGAGGGAAAAAAGGGAGCTGTACTTTCAAGGCTGTTTTGACATGTTTTTCTTCTACACTGAACCAGACTTCAAATACAGCTTCTTAACCACGACAGCTCAGTGACCCACCCAGAGAACTCTTTTTCCACAAACAATATAGCGTCAGGAGAAGGAGCCTGAGAGGAAAAGCAAACACTCCTTAAAGCAACTGCTTTATTTTGATAGTTCTGAACCACTGGCACTGGGGGCAGGTTTTAAGTCGGTGGGCGTGAGGAGAGGAAAGCTCATGGTTTTGATTTGAAGTAGCCACATCAAAACCTGTTTTAGAGAAGGGAATGGCAGTATTTTGAAAAATACATCCTTCTTAAGGGGATGTTAGGGAAAACAATTCCATGGCCTGTTGAATGATAAAAGCCAACATGCTGGCTGAGGAAAAAAAAAGAATTTGCCTTTAAGTGCCTTGGATAAATGCTTGATATACCTTGTCTGGCTGCAGTAGTGCCTTTAGGTGAAGGAAACTGCCATTCACACATATTTCTTGTGGGCATAGGAGGGTCAGCCAGCAGAACTGGTGTCAAAATGTTGTCCTTTCCTCCCTGCCAGCCTGCAATCATGCACACAGTGTCAGCAAGAAACTGAAACCTGCCTGTCCCACCCTAAAGGGACCCACATGGATGCACCCACCCATCCCAGCTGGGTACTCCCTTCCAGCCAGGAGTCCCCAGGCCCCTGGTGGTGCAGCACTGGAGGGTGGCACTCAAACCTGCCCACTGGCAGCTGTGGGGTGGTGCTGGATAGCAGCTCTGAGGGGGGATACTGGGAAATTAGGACATCCCTTGCAGACCTGTCCAGCCTTTAGCTTTGCCTTCCACGTGCACTCCTGATAGCTGTGATATAAACCTACTCTGTGCTTTTATTTGGTGACAGTGTTTGATACCTTGTGAAACCACAATACTGCCTTCTCCCCCAGCTGGCTGCTCACGTGTCCAAAGAACTCTTCCTACTTTTTGTGAACCACATTGCACGTTTCCACAGGTGAAGAAAAGCAAGGCAGCTCCTCTGCATTTCCAGAGGCTGCAGGGCAGAAGCACAGACAGCAGCAGATGGGTGACATCCCCACCCAGGTCCAGGGGTGGGGTGGCATGGCTGGACTAGCAAAGGACTTCCATGCCAGCCCCTTTCCTGATGGGCCAAGAATCTTCTGGTTTAGGCAGCCAGAGATCTGCAGGGCACTTCCACAAAGGTCTTTGAGGTCTGGAAGTGTGTTTTCATTCCGGTGTGGAAAAAGAACCAAACTTTTCAAATGCTTCCCCAAAATGTTTTTTTTTTTGTTGCTGTTGTCGTTGCCATTGAAACATCTGGTTTCAGACTGAGAAGATTGGAGTTCTCATTTAGATTCTTCTCTGCTTATAAATTGACCCCAGAAAATCTGAACACTTTCCCATGGAAATGTTATTAATGGGACTATTTCACTGCAAGATGTTCTGGTTTGGATGAAGCAGTGTTTTCCAACAACAATGACAACAAATCTCGTTAAAATGTTTGAGTAGCTCCAGTCTCCAAAAGCAGCAAGTGGCTTTTTGATCATCTTCAGATCCTGCAGCCTGAAACATGCAACAACAATGTAACATTATTGTCACCCATCAGATAGGCAATAATTTGGAATTCACTTTGCATATCTGTTATGGACCCACATCAATGGAGCTTTGTTTGCAAGAAATCTCTTACAAAAATGGAAAAAGGAAAATGCCATGAAATACCTCCAGCCTCTCAATGCCATTCAGCAAGGATGCATTTTGGTCATTAATCATCCACATTGAGGCAAGCAGTTAGAAAAGCCCAGCTGCTCCAGACCACAATGCTTTCCTTTATTGCATTAACGCCTCCTTACTAACAAGACAACTTCAACACACGATCCCCAAGAAGGGCCAGAATGCCTTATTCCCAACGTGGTCATTGTTTTGGATTGAAAAGTTCATGGAGTTAATGCCTTTTTAAAAATTCCCAGTTGAGCCTAATTATCTTGTGCAGAGTTTTGTGCAGGAGATATCTGATTTCAGACCAGAGCTGTGCTCAACCAGCAGCTCCCAGGACAGCGTGGGGTCTCGGGGGGCTCTGAACTGAGCTCGTGTTTTCCCCCAAAAACCTTCACAGAAAGCACAGGCTGGGAGCAATTTTGGACAGCACCCCTGCAGGATGGGATGGGGCTGGGTATGGAACAAGCTCTGAGTTTCCAACAGGTGGGAGCTGCCTGCTGCATTTAACCTGTGCTCAGGGCCACGTCCTGCTGGATGACCAAATGAATCCTCAGTCCTCCCCTTCAGTGATGTGCAGTGCAGAGCTGCAGCGTTTCCTCTGCTCCTCTCCAATCCAGGAGCCTTTTTTCCTCCCCTGAATCAGACACCCTGCTCCCAGCCTCCCTTTCCCTGCACTCACACCCACTGCTCCAGCAATGCAGTCCCTTTGCTTCCCACTGCTTGCCCTCCTGCTCGCTGGTGTCCAGCCATTCCTGCAGCTCCCAAGCCTGGGCTTTCCCAGGGATTTGGTGCTGGGAGGGATTCAGGCACTGCTCAGCCACACCAGGCTGCTGAGCACTTCCAGCTGAAGCTCAAGGTTTATTTCCCTGCATCCAGACATTGCACATCCTCCTGCACCGGACCTTGATTCCTCATTTTCTCCCCAAGAATGGGACTGCTCACAGCCACCCCCTCTTTTGGCAACACCTCTCCCCATCCTTGCCTTCCAGGGACAAAAACCACCACTGTTCAAACCCACAGCTTTGGAGTGGGTTTAAAATTTCCCAGGGCAAATTCCTGTATCCAAACTCTCAGGAATTTGCCACACAAATGTATTTCTTCCCTTTATTTGTTTCTTCCAAGTAGTTAGAGGGGGGACTGTTTGCTACCTGTCATACCTTGGTTTAAGCCATTTGGGAACAAAGTGAGAAAAGAAAAAACGAGAGACTTGCAGTGGATTAAGACTGCTGATTGTAGTAACAAGAGGAGGTATTTTAATGACAGGTTTAAGACTTGCTAAGTAACTGCCATGAGGATTATGAATACATTTTGTAACAGGGTAAGATTAAGAGATAATCCTTAAAAAAAATAAATTAATGCGGCAAATGGATTTTTAGATGAAAAATAAACTACAAAAACCATCAAAAGCCTTTGGAAATTATGCACAGGAAAGGCTTTCCCTAGAAATGTTGACTTTGTTAAACATTTTCAGGTCAGTGTCCTTGGCAGGATTAAGTTGGTGTGTCTCAATGCAAGTGGAACAGCATTGATTTATACCTCGTTTAACTTGGGCATTTCTAAAATGAACTAACAAGCTCCCTGCCAAGCAGCAGCCTGGCATCCCCAGCCACAGGCAGCGTGGTCTGCAAGGAGCAAGCTGCCCTCCCCAGAAAATGAGCTCCTGCTCCTGAACAATGCTGTTATTGATACCTAAATGTCATATGGAAATTCTGAGGACACTTGGGGCCTTTCTCTTTCCTGACTCCACAAGACTTGATCTTAACCCTCGCCCAACTGTGCCCAGCTGAGTCTCTGAGCTTTTGGATTTGACCCTTTCATTCTGTATTCATCACCAGGAAGACAGGAAAGGCTGTTTTTTCCCTCTTTATCAGCAGTGGGGATGCACTGGATGTGGCACCTTCTTGGGTGTATATGTGTGGTTTTGTATCCACAAATCCATGCAGATCCCTGCTGATAATGGAGCAGTTTCTGAGCAAGTTTTGGGGCCCTGCAAGACCAGCTGAAGACTTGAATTCTTGTGTTTGGTGAGGGACAACATCTCCCAGCTGTAACACAAACCCAGCATTGACAGGAAGAACTCTGCCTTTCTGCTGGCCAGAACAAACTGGGACTCTTTCCCTCACTATCTTTTTTTGAATGACACTTATTCCAGTACAAAGAGGAGTACAAATTTAGAAATGAGTTAAAAGTGTTTTCAGGAAGTGTTATAGGCTCTTTCAGTCAACTTGAAGCTGAGCTTCACCAGGTCTGCTTTCCAGCTGAAAAATCAGCTGCAGGACTTGGAGTCCATAGTGGGAATCTCTATCTAAAGCATATCTGAGCTTTGTCTTTGCAAGTAACACAATCTTTTTTCCAAGAGGGATGCACTGATATTACCCATGAATGAGACACCTCAGGAGCCTTTCATTTAAAAGCAGTAGAGAAAAAAGCAGTCAGTGGAAATAAAAATAAGAATTAATGGATCATTTTGGTTGGAAGCATCCTATTAGCTTTTTACAATCTATTAGGAGTAAGAGGTGATGATCACTGCCTGTCACACTGTGGGATAAATCCCAGCTGCCAAAGGCTGCACCCATGGATGGATCTTTGCCCCATTTCACACCGAGGCAAGACTAAAACCAATTTGCTGCTGTGACATTCCATGGCATTTTGGAGCTGCAGAAGGTCTTTATGAGATCACAGAGAGAGAAATTACAGGAAACTGATGTAAGTGAAGGATAATGTAGCTCAAAAAGACAAAGTAGTTGGGACATAACCTTCCTCAAGACCCTCTGGAATCAGTGCAAGCCACTCCATGTATTTGGGACAGGTTTTGCAGCAAGCTTGTGGTTAAGTGTCCAGTTAAGTTCTTGGTTTGGTCCATGGCCAGAGAGAAGCAAAAACTGCTTTTTCTCCCAGAGAAACAGCTTCTTGCCAAGAATCCCCACACAAAGAAAACAAACACAGGAGAAGGCACCATCACAGATACCTAGGGAGATAAGCTGCAAAAACATGTGCTCTGGGCAAAAGTGCAAGGTGCAGAATGCGAGTTCATGGTCTACATGTGTTCCTCACTCTGCTTTGTTTGTTTTTGCTCGGTTTTGATGTGTTAAATTAAGGGATAGTTCATGGCCATAAGTCATCTTCTTGCTGTTGGAAGCCAAATAGTGGGAAGCAGGTATCTTGCACATCAGAGACCAGCTGTTTCATAGGGACACTTCAAATGCCCCAGCGAGAACACGAGCGGTTGCTCCGTGGCTTTGCCATGTTGAAATAACTCCAAAGCTTCAGGAACAAAAATTGCCCTAGGTCTGCAAATTAGAAAGGGATGGAAATACCTGCTCCTCAAAGGGCTTCAGTTATTGAGATCATTAGACTGCTGGGGTGAGACTGAGTTTTTGTGATCATTTTTGTGATCACCTGTGTGGTGGCCTGCTCTGGTCGAAGGCTTTGCTTGGAGCAGGACCAGCCTGTGCAGCACACAAGGTGGTAAATCTGAAAGGGTGGTTCTGCCCCCACAGCTCAGGAGGAGGGAGGGAAAGATGATTCTCCTTCACCTGCCTCTTCCACACAGGCAGCAGGGACATGCATGAGGCCAGATGTGTCCCCACAGATGGTGTGGTGCTCCTCTCTCCTCCTGCCATCAAAAGAGGAAGGCTCCTGTCTCCAAATCCTTTTCCTTCCTCCCTTATTCTATGCTTCCATCTGGAATAGCCCACACTTTTTCCTGCTCTGCTTTCATCTGCTTCTTCATCAGCTATTTTTGTGATCAGACCAGGCTGGATGGGGCCTGAGCAGCCTGCTCTGGTTGAAGATGTCCCTGCTCACAGTGACAGAGTTGTACTAGGTGATCTTTAAAGCCCCTTCCAACCCAAACCACTCTGTGGTCATATAATTTTCATCCAAGGTGGGGCCACATATTTCCTGCTAAATGTGGTCTGGCTGCTGAAGCTCTGTGTGCAACACAGAGAGGTGGAAAATCTTGTAAAGGCACAAGCAAAGAAATCAGCTAATTTGGAGAAGAGATGAATGCTCTCAACAGGCACAAATAGACAGCTAATTATTTTTCTTCCCATTGTCAGATGATCACAGAGTAAATTGGGTTGGGAGGGATCTTTAAGGGTTTATCTAGTCCAAACCCCCTGCAATAACAGGGACATCTTTAACTAGATCAGGTTTCTCAGTCCAAACTGGCCCCATCCAAACTGACCTTGAATGTTTCCAGGGCTGGGGCAGCCACTGCCTCTCTGGGCAACCTCTGCCAGTGTTTGGCCACCCTCATTGTAAAAACTTTCTTCTTAATATCCAGTCTCAATCGACCCTCTTTTAGTTTAAAACCATCACTCTTTGTCCTGGTCACAACAGGCACTGCTGAAAAATTTGTCCTGTAAAAAAGTTGCTCCCTTTAAGTACTGAAAGGCTGTAACAACATTGACCTGGAGCCTTCACTTTTCCAGGCTGAAAAACCCCAACTCTCTCCCAAGCCCATCTCCATGGAAGAGATGCTCCATCCCTCTGACAGGAGGAACCTGGGCAGCAAGACAAAGAAAAACCAAACTTTCTACAGAATATCCCCTTGCCAAAACCCTGACTTACAGCTGTTAACATTTAGAGAACATCATCCCAAAAGTGTAGTGCAGCAGTGAAATCTCAGGGTTGTCACAACCTTGTTACTTGCGCATCTGGCAAGTGTGCTGTCAAGCACCAGGCTCAAAGCAGCAGAAATCAAAGCTGCAGGATGATCAACTATCTCTGGTTTGTGTTTCACTGTGATCACCATTTTTATCTTTTTGTTTCATAACAGAGCATTTCAGGAGGCAGTGGGGAAACTGCTGGGAGCCAGAATCATGTCACTCTGCTGGGCTGCACAGACTGTGGCTGGGAACCCAAATATTGTCCAACATCTATGAGACTGGGAGGGCTGGATCAAATCATAAAGAGAAATAGAATTATTTTTTCCCCCCCACAAACAAACAGTGAACTTCTCAGTTTGTTATTTATGGGTTTCATTGCTTCAAATATTCTCTGGAAGTGTTTCCAAAAGGTCCACCGAAATTTTACCACAAGATAGCTTTCCTCATAAAATTCCAGAATTGAGATATTCATTCCTGGTTGCTCAATATTCAGCTCCCCAAGCAGGAAACAGAGGATTTAAATCATCAGTGGCACACTGGGGCTTCAGAGAAATTAAACTAAGCAGTTTTTTAACACGCCTCAGTCGCCAGAAGAGTTTGCATAAAATGCATACCAATAAAGAAGGCTTTCATAGACTCATCCATCACTGCACACAGGGATTGGATACATCTGTTAATTTATTTCCAATGGATAACCCGATCTGTTCAGAGCTACAGGAAGGTCTGAGCCACTGAGTATCTCCCTTCTATATCCATCCCAACTCATTGGTACCTGTGATGCCAATGAAACCACAACTAATGCACAGCTTGGCATCAAGGTCGCAGCTCTCCTGTATGTTTTCCTAAATCCAATTTAAAGTCATAATGTACTTTACTAGCTGCAGACAGAATATTTAAATTCAAAATATTTTTTTTAAAGTTTCATCTTTTGAAATGCCAATTGGTGATATTTAAGCCACATGTTGGCCACTTGTTTTTAGGGTAGAGGGTGTACCTTAGTACAAACCTTTCTCTGTTTCTTGAAAAAACAACAATAAAACACCCTTTGCCTTTTATCCACATCTGGCTGCAGCGAAAACAGTGACCCATGGAATTCAAAATTTCATACTTCACTGCTGCAGGCAAAGTCCAGAGGTTACTCTTGCTGTGCTTGTGAAAGATGTAGCACTGTCAGAAGGAGAAGAGCTTATTGAAAAAACACGTGGGGGTTCTGTTCCCAAAAAATTATGGAATTAGTTGGTGATAAGAGATTTTTTAATGCCCTCTAACCATCCGTGGGACTTAACAGGGAGTGGTTCTGTTAATTGCAAGACAAGAGTAAAAAATCCATGTGAGATCTTGAAGAGTGCCACCACCACCACCACAGCTCAGCTGCTCTGTGTTCCAGGAGTAATGTCTCTCCAAAGGCCTCCAATTCCAAGGAATTAGGCATAAATAATAAAATAAGAGTAACCTTGGATCTGACCTTGTCACAATGCCGTGATGACCCCAGCTTCCCACAAATTCAGAGAGGGAAGGAGTTATCAGGAAGAGGAGGAGGATGAATTTAAGTGATTTTCCCAATGCTGCCATTCATAAATCAGCCTTCTGCATTCCCAGGGACCATCAAGTAGAACTAAAATTTGAATTTCTCTGACTAGAGAAACTGGGAGCTCTACTCCAATCCACATTCATCAAAGCAGCTGCCATTGATACTACAGACCCTACATGAGAGAGGTATGAGCCCAAAGACCACCACCATCATTTTATCATCCCTTTAGCTCATTGCTGGAGGTCCCAAACTCATCCCTCATGTTCCTGTCCTCCTATGAAAGGAGTTCCCATCTTGCTGGGCATTTTTTGGGATGAGAAAGTACAGCTGGGTGAACAAAACTGTGTGGAAATAGAGATGTGAGAAGCCTGTGTCAGGCTCACCATTCCCAAATGAATTTTTCCTCATGAGGAATGTAGATGGATGATGGAGCAGTGAAGAAGGCAGCTGTCCAGGATCATGTCCTGTGGGAGAGGCTGTGCCCAGGGAGGAGGAGGAAGCAAAGTTAGCACATGGAAATCCTCCCACCTTTGTCAGCAGAGCATCCTCTGCTCAGGTATTCTGGAGCATCCTGGAGAAAGGCCACTGTGATGTGATTTACAGGGAATCCTGTGCTGTAATGAGCCCTCTGTGGAGCAGGGACAGGTCAGGAAATGTTCTTCTGCACAGTAAATGCAGGTTTTTGGGGACAGTTCCAACCAAACCCCTCTTCCATCGATTTTCCACCACTTGTGTGGGAAGAGGCAGCAAAGCAGTGGCCAGGAGTGGCCCTGTGTCCCAGGGCTGGCCTGTCTCTGTGGTGGGGTCCCTGCACAGAGGTGCCAGTGGGTGTTGGGGCACAGCAGCAAACAGCAGATCATAAAAGGCTGCCCAACACGCCCAGGTCCTTGCTGTGCTGCCCCCCAGCACACCCAGTGCAAGATCCATGTGCTGCTCCTTCGAAGGGAAACGTCCAGACCCCAAATCTGGCTTTGTCTGGGATGCAAATCCCCTCATCTTTCATGTGTGTGTGCAGGGAGGGGGGTGGGGATGACTTTACAACTCTAATGACTGCAGAAAATATTCATCTGCTGGTAGGACCTTCAGGAAGCACATTTCCTTCTGCCATGCATGTGACTTGGGAACACATTTGGTTGACATCTTTCTTTGAAGCTCCCCAACCATCCTACATATCTACAAGCCCTGAGCAGCAAACCATTGGCAGAACCACAGTTTCACAATATTTTGATTAAGGAACAACTCGTCCTGTCTGCTTTGATGCCTCCTGGTCTGTGATTCCTGGGGGCAGGATTTCAGCTCTGAGAGGGCCATGAGCCCCATCAGGGAAGAGGTTCCCCTTTCATGGTACAGACTTAAAGATGTTTAAGTCCTCTCCTGACTTATCAGCCTCAAGTTTCAGCACATGCCATCATAACTCCTCTGAACATGCCTGAAATAGATGCAGGATGAGGAGAGCTGCCTGCTTAGGCTCATACATATGTGCTTACAAATCATCATGCACTGCAATAATTCAGACTTTGACAAATGGAAAAAAAAAACCCCAGCCTAACAAGTAAAAAACCACTTTATATATACAGTGCCATTATCTATTCCTGTTAGGAGGAAGATCTGGGTAATAAACTCCCTATTATTTCTTTTAAACCCCAAGCTGAGTAATTCACTCTCTTGTTTTAGCCATATGGGAGCTGTGGTAGAAATATTCCTTCCCATTTGGATCACCTAAGAGTTAACCTAGGAGAAACACGGAGCATGCTAATGACACCAAGCCCAAGCAGATAAACATCATATGCTTCCCAACTCCATCACATGGTTTCTATCAACAGTGCTAAATTCCTCCATAATTCCCAAAATTGCATTCCAACTGGTTGACATCCACATTAGCTGGATGTTAATCCAGTTAAAAATAAATGCAAATTTTGAGAAGAAAATGAACTCATATGTGCTTGGAAAACAAACCATTCCCAGTTTGCTGTCTTTTGGGAGACATCAGCAGTCTTTCTGCCCTGATCCTTTCAAGACAATTTGAGAGGGTTGCTTGAAAAAGGGTGTCTTAAAAGGCCAGAGGGAAAAGCAAGAGGGGGGGTGACTCCCCAGCTTCTCTGAAAGGAACCTTCATCCTCACCTCTAAGGTCCTGTGGTTTGCCCAGCAAGCCAAAGGGAATTGCCCTGCCACCCCTCCAGGTCTCCATCCCACCTTACACGGATTTCCTACAGTGTTGCTCCAGTTGCAGGGAGGTTTGATTAATGAGAGCAGCTTTTCTGGTGTATTAGCACAGCTTTTAAAGAGAAATGTTATCAAGCTGGTATTCCAGCTTTCCTTTCCCCCTCAGACCATCTATCCATCCCTTTCCAGGGTTATCCATAGCAGCACCATCTGCTGAGTCCCAGAGTTACTACAAGCTCCTCAAGAAAGCCTTGAACAGGGAGAAGCCCCAGAGCTGCAGGGGATATCCTCTCCCACGTGGAGAAGCTCCTGGTGATGACATCTGAGCCTGGTCCATGCAGCTCTTGCCCCCAGCCTCATTTACCTGCCCAGTTTTGTCCCCAGAGCTCCCAGGCTTCCCATGCAATGGCACACAGCAGCATTCCCATAAGCCTGGGAGGGGGCTGGCCCATGCTGGGATGGAGTCTGTGTCCCTGATTACAAGTGCTTTAATGTCCATTTCCCCACTCCTTTGATCCTGCCCATGGCATGCAGAAGAAAGGAAAATCTGGCTTTTGTCTGAAGCACATTTAACCCTGCTGCCCAGAAATGGGACCTTGTCAGTCAGTGGATTTCATGGGTGGATGAATGGGATCACAGCAGTCTTCAGTTCATTAAAAATAAAAGGCCGTCCTAGGTCTTACTTTAGATCTATTAGGAAATTAATGCATTTAATGTCAGACCTTAATGGCAACAGAACATGGTATTATTACTTTTATAAGACAAATACAAGCAGTAGCGAAATAGCTCATCAGCTCCAGAGCTGCAATGGATTTCAGACAAGCTCCTGCTGCCCAGCTGGTACAAAATCCCCAGTAATAGAGCACAGATGGTACCACTGTAGCCAGGGGTCGAGCAGGCATGCTGCTAAATTGCTCTGCAAACAGCAGCCTGGACCTTGGGATTGCATGTCCCTGTCTCCAGCCAGGATTTTCAGAGGAGTTTGATGTTGGGAGCCAAGCCTGGCCACTTTTTTTTTTTTTTTTAACTTTAAGAACTCCAGCCTGATTTCAAACCTTCTGTAGACACTTCTTCCTTAAAGAAATGAAGCATTTGTCAGAGAAATGCCCATGTCTCTGCATCTTTTTTATAGCAGATGCTGATCAAAGTGTGAGAGAGATTCCCAGTAAACCAGTGGTGGTGTTGAGCTGGTGCATTTAAATATAATCCTCCAAAAACCCTCTTTGGTGTTTGCTGCTGGGAGAGTCTGCAGCACAGACTCTCCTGAGAGGAAATTGTGCCAGAAGTGGGATGGATGGGATAAAACTGAGCCTTCTGGACTTTCAGTGCTGAGATTCAGGAGAAGACAGACTGGTGTGCACACAGTACAGTCACCAGGAAAGGTCCAGCTGCCTCTAAAATACACCCATGGCATGTTGGGCTTCCACTCTCCTGAGTCTATATTGCTGCATAACCTTGTTTATCCACTGCCACAGACATGAAAGGTGATGCTGTTCTCAAAACAGGGCCAAAACAAAAACAGGGACATTTTTAGGCTTAAGAAGTTTTCCATTCAGGTCCCACCAAAGGCACCACAGCACGTGTTTGAAGAGCACCAGCCCCTCTCCCTGCACTTGGTGGTGCACTGCCAGTTAACACTGCATTCAGACAGTCACCAAAATAAAATCACTCCCTCAACAGCAGTCAGAGCCTAATGTTATTCCCTTGCTCATGCCAGGACCATGCACAGCAAGGATGGAGTTTTCCCTGAACCAAACTCAATGCCAGTGGAGAGGCATAATGAGCAAACAGCTTGCTACCAGGAGGAAAACTGGGGAAAACTGGAAAAGCCTTCATGGTTTGCCTGTCATAAAGAGGCTGGAATAATCTCTATATCATTATTATTATCTAGAATATTATTATAATACCCCTCTGAAATTTTCTGGCTTGCTGTGTGCCCCCATGGGGGTTAAGCATCTTCTACCTGACCTGTTCACTGATACAGTCACTTATCAGATAAAGAGAACCCCAAGTCTATCCAGCAGAGTTAAAGCTCTTCCAGCCATAAAACAGGCACATTTTGAGCTGTGAGTGTGATTATCCACTGGGGCTGTCCCAGGGGATGTGGTTTGACTCTCATCAAAGGTTTCCAACCAAGATGGGCTGTCAGTCCCAGAGCATCATTCTGCTCCTGCATGCAGGCTCCACACTGCAGGAGGTGCAGGCAGCCAAGAGCAGTCCCTTGTGATCTTAAACCAGGCAGCTCTAGGAGGGATCTGATCTCTGAGTTCAAGTGTTGATATGCCAGCACTGAGTTAAGCTGGAGTTCAAATCTTCCCAGCAAATCCAGCAAGTGTTAACATTTATTGATATTAATTAAGACACTGGAAGTCTGACTGCAGGAAGGCTGTGGTTACACAAGCAGGGCTCAGCCTGGCACTGTGCAGCAGGATTAAAAGGTGATGCCTAATCCTTCCTGTAGCCCTACCTGGCATGTGTGGAGGTGAGAGGAAGGTGTCTGTCAGCATTTCCTTTCTGCTTGTAGGTCTTTCAGTGACAGAGAGACAGTCATATCTCTCCTGTGTGCTCTAATTGCAAATTGCTAAAACATCTGATTCATGCTTAGCCTAATTATGTTAATCCTAAAACAAATAATCCCAGCTCTTATGCTGCCAGGCTGTAATTTTGCTGTTATTTCAAAATCAGAGAAAATGGAGCTGGAAGGGAGTCTGTGAGTTTACATGGGTGCCAAAAGCTCTCTGAGCCATGCCTGGGAGGTGGAGGTGCCCTGTGTGGATTTGCAGCAGTGGCAAATGCACAATCTGCCTGCAAAATCCATCCCTAAGAGCATCCCTGAGTCTCTTTTACAGATTTTAACCTATGTCTCTTTTGCTGCCTATGATTAAGCCTATGATTTCTTTCCTTGTTGCTCAGTGGACACAAAACCAGTTTATGAATTTCCTCTCTATCTAAATATTTGAGTTACAATGTTGTGTCTTCACCCTCCAGCCTCCCTGCTCAGGACAGCATGAGCTTGGTTCTTGTCATCTTCCTGCAGAAATTACATTTTCTGGACCTCTCATAGTTCTCTGTTCCTGCAGACTCCCAGTTTCTTTCCCGCTCTCCCCAGTTGTCCTAGAGAAGTGCCAGGGTCTACCTTTTTCCACAAAAAATCCCATTCTTTTTATTTCAGATGGAACCTCGCTTTGCCCAGGTTGTGCTCTAATTTTGTCCACAGAAAGGTTTACAGCACCTCTTGCCTTGTCACCACCTAAGTGTTGTTGTTTGAAATTGCTCTCAGCACAAGGGAGATTTATTTTGCTTTGTTGTTATTGTTGGATTTTATTAATAAACCAGCAAAGAGAAAACCCAAATAATCCCCTTCTGGCTTTCCAAACCACCTCCAGTGTTCCATGTCGACAGTGACATGGGGAGATTTTCCCAAAACTTACCCAGCACCTCCAGGCTTTGGCTTCCTCTGATCATTCCCTGAATGATTAGTCCTGATGATAGGAAAAATGTGCTTTTATTTCAAGCCTGGGCTCACCCTGAGGAGCTGGGGCTGTTGCAACCTCCCTGGATGGGTGTGAGGGTGAAGGGGGGCTTCCCACTGCTGGTTCAGAACGAGTCCCACGTGTGCCCAGCCAGACAAGAGTCCTTGGCTAGCACAGCACAAACCAGCCAGCCCCCTGGGAGCCTCCAAGCCCTGATCAAACACCTCGTCCACACTGCCAAACCATCTGGGGCTCTGAAAAAATTCCCTTTAGCTCTTCTGCAACCACGAGGGCACCGAGGTCGAGGGGAACCTCACAGCGAGGAGAATCATTCCTGAAAACCTGCTTTTAAAATAAAATCAGGTCTGTTTCTGAAAGGGGTCGTGTGCCAGCAGGCAGTGGGCATTTCAGCCTTGTGACCCAGCAGAAGCAGAGCTAGGGCAGCATCTGGTAAGAGAAAAAAAGTAAATAATGTAATACTACTCTTGTGAATCACTGCCTACACTGTGGGAGTAAATACACAGAGGAGTAAATATTACACAATATTGCATTTGGAATGCACTTTTCCAAAACAAAAGGACCTAGCCTGCCACTGGAGCTTCTCAGAGCTGGGTCCCCTGTGCCCACAGCACTGAGTGGCTGCAGAGGTGTCTCAGCATCTGTCATGTGTGTTTTTAACCCAAACTGGAGCTTGTCCCACCCAAATTCTCCTGCTTCCCTGGCTGCACCAGCACCAGCCAGAGCCTAGCAAGCCCTTGCCATGTTTTGATGTACAGCCATAACCCAGGTCTGCCTGGTTTGCAAATCACAGTGAACTCCAGGCTGTACTTGGATGAGTCTCATGTTTCCCACCACCCAACAATAACACTAATCCACTTTAAAAGCTTCACTCTCTACCACACACAAATCATCCTCTTGATTTTGGTTTTCTTATCCCTTTGTGCAATAGTAGTATATCCCAGAGCTAAAAGCCATGTTTGCTTCCAGGAAACAGCAGCAACAAAAATTCTTAATTGAATTAATTAATTCCATGTGCATATCTGGAAGGACATTTATCTCAGCAGCTGATTGATGTGCTGCTCAGTGAGACCTGCTGTGGGCACATCTCCTGGGTGCTCCCTGTGCCTTAGGCACCACAAATGCTGCTGGGGGAAGGAAAGCAGAAAGGAGATGTCAGAAAGGAGATTCTGAGTCCTGGAAACGTGGACATGGGAGGGAAAACCCTGCTGAGGCACTCGAGTGCACAACTGCTGGGTCCTCAGCTGCCTCAGCCCTGCCTGGGCTCCTCTGCATGGCAGAGCACAGGGAAATACCTGGAGGCTGAAGCTGAGTTTTGGGACTCACCAAGGTGAGATGCTCTCAGGGTGATGGGAAAGACAGATGCACACATGGGAGCATGCATAAGAATAAAGATTACACCTGCAACTCTACCAGGTGGGAGGGAAATGCCAGGCAAAGAGCCAAGATCAAGACAAAAAGATGTTTCCCTGTGGTATAAAGTGTGCAATTAGGTCTGGGTGAAGGCTAGCAGGTAAGGATCAGTCTCACAATGAAACACAAAGAAACCCTAAAAGCCCAGTAAACCATTCCCATATGACAGCCCCCAAATTCCAAAGCATCACCCATGTTCTGTCTTCAAAGATACATCTGTGGTGTGCACAAACCTTCCTTCCCCTGCCACCATCCTTGAAAAATCCGTGTCAATCCAGCCACGATGCTCCCGTTGGGAATGTGCTTGTGTGCTGTGTTCTCACACAGGACAGAAGCATTTTTGGGAGGCCAGGGCAGAACATGGGATGAGAGCAGCCCAAGAGCAGAAGTCATGAGCCCACATTGCTCCACCATTGAATAATCTGTGCTGCTGGGGGTTGGATTTTCCACAAATCCCCTAATTAATGCAGGAGCCCTGCTCTGATTGCAGCCCTGCATCTCAGCCCAGCCTGATCCTGCTCCCTCACACATCACTGCAGGACTGGACCACAAACACCCACCTCCACCTGCCCTTCAGCAGGGGGGGTTAAAGCTGCTCTGCTCTGGTTCTGCTCTTTTCCTTCCCCCACCAGGAGGCCAAAAAATCACACCTGAAACACCAGCAAGAGCTGCTGCACGTACCATGCACAGCCCTCAGCACAAAAATGCATTCTAGGGGAGGTTTAATGAGAGGATAATGAGGGGTTTGCAGCATTAATGACACAGGGAAGGTTTTGGATGGAACCAGCAGCGTGCTGCATTTTCCAGCAATGCTCCTGCTGCACTCCACAGAAAACCAGCCCGAGCCCAAACTTTGCCCTCCTGGCTTTGATGTGGGTGATCAGTGTGCCCACAATTTCTCCTACCACGGCCATCCAGCACTACCAGCAGCAGCATTCACAGATGTCCCCTTTACTTCTCCCTGTTCTGTGTCTCAAGGAATCTCTCTGGTTTCAGGTGCCAGCAAGGGAATGTTTGGCACAAGGGATGGAGGTCAAAGCTCTGACCATGGTCTTCAGAGCTTTGACACATCTCAATCCAAACCACTTTGCTGCTCCCTGGCACCCTGCAATGTCAGTTTGCTTCTTCTCTTCTCTTCTCTTCTCTTCTCTTCTCTTCTCTTCTCTTCTCTTCTCTTCTCTTCTCTTCTCTTCTCTTCTCTTCTCTTCTCTTCTCTTCTCTTCTCTTCTCTTCTCTTCTCTTCTCTTCTCTTCTCTTCTCTTCNATTATTTTCAAAATACAGTAATATTTGTAGAATTTGGTTCAAGGAGCAGAACCACTCATTTTCCTACTTCTGATCTCCTGCAGGAGGATGGGGGTGAGTGTCTGCACAGCTGCAGCCAGATCTGGATTGTCTTTCCTTTCAAACCCACCATGAAACAGTAAAATGGGTTTGTTGAAAGAATAGAGTCCAGCAATCTCCACCAATGCAGCTCCTTAGGGCCTTTCCCAGAGGCATTGACACAGAGCAGCTTCAGCAAAGTCAGGCTGGGCTGAATTGGTGTGAATTCTGTGTGACTGTTGGAAAAATTGACTTTAAATGGGTGGTTTTCTTCTGCCTGCAAATGGCATTTTTCCTTCTCTAAAATCACTTTTGTTACAACCTCCCACTGAAACGTGTTTGGTGTTTGATTGTAGATATATTGAGTTTTTGAAAGCAGATGATTTAGTTAAATTAGTTCTATTGAGATTTAGCGAGTTTATAACAAATATTACAGTACTTTCTTGCTGAATTTAAATTAAACCAAGGGTGTTATGTTCTCTGCCCTGTTATGATGGCAGGAAAAGGGAATAAACACAGCCAGAACCAGGCCCAAAGGTTTCTGATATATTTTAGACACTTTCTGGCTAGATTTTCCTTCCATTTCACCTGGTTTTTGCATCCCAGAAGCCAGTAAAGAAAAGTCTTTATATGAGAGAGCAGATCAAGCCTTGGCTAAAGAACCAGATGCCATTTATTCCCAGTCTGGCAAATGACCCCAGAGTACATGGCAAAAAGTGTGAATAAAACGACACAGACCTCCTCACCAGAGACCAGTGAGTCTGTTTATTTATTCAGCCCATACAGTCCTTGTTTTATACTTGGATGCATATGAATAACAACACAATTTTAAGCCTGTGCCAGCTGGTTTGTTTAAGACTGTAACTGCTTCTGCAGCCAGGGCATGTTGAAAGGAGGGGAAACGCCTTCCCACGATGAAACCAACCCACCCAGCAGTCCCACCAGAGGGCCTGGGCTCCTCTGTCCCTGCCCTCACTCTCCATGAACTCTCCTCACTCTTTCAGGCACTTTACAGGTGATATAAAGGTACTTGAAGAGCTTTACACAAATATATTTTCATAATGTCCTTGTGTTTTTTAAACAACACTGCCAGTAGATCTACCATGCTATGAACTGAACCGTTTTTTCTCCATGGTTTTGCTCCTTCCTTGAACATTTTTTTCCACTGCACATACATTCAGCTGGGCCCATCTCCTTGTCCTCTTCCTCCTGTTCTCTGTATCTGTTGCCCCCAGATATTTCTTTTTCAGTGCCAAGCCCAGGATCCCAGCAATGATGCTAAGCAGGAAAAAATAATTACTTTTTCTATTTGGCCTTCAAGAAGTCTTAGGAGGTGTGCAGATGCAGGAAAGGTCCAATTATCAATAGCTTTTACTTTTGTCAGTCCCTTTATGCATTCCATCCACCCATGGAAGCACACATCCTTTTCCACCTCAGCTTTTCATGCCTCTAAACAAGACAAGAGCCTTGATGCCAGATTTCATTTCAATGTACTATACAGGCAACTTTGCCTTCCCAGCTTCCAGCAGTTTTGAGATACAGGGATTTGACCTGGCCCAACCATTTCCTTGCACAGGATGTGTTTTTCAGGCAATTTTTCCTGGCCATCCCAGCAGCAGCACAAAACCCCAGAATATCTGCAGACATTCTCTGTTCCCCTGGTCCTTGGGGTGAGAGGCATCACCTGCCCTCTCAGAACATCCCATTGTGGCTCTTCTGCATCCTGTGATGGCACCAACAGGACAAGGGAGCAGAGGAAACCAGCTGGGCACGACCCACCCTGGTGTCCACACCACAGGAGACTGACCCTGCCAAGATTCATTTGGCTGAATTTGCAAGCAAAATTCTTGGATTGGGACTGTTCAGTGGAGAGACACGAACAAAAAATGCCCTTTTTCAGGAAGGTGCACCCAACCTGGTCAGGGTGAAGCTGAGGAACAAACATCAGAGCAATTTGTATTCACCAATGCTCATGGTCAGGATAAAAGGCTGGATCAGAACTTTTTTGTTCCAGCTTATCCCTCACCTACTAAAGCAGAATTTCTAGGGTTTGTAATGTTCTGCTGCACTGTTCCACAGGAGGCCAGGCTCATAATGAACGTGGTGTAAGATGTACAGCACATTATGAGCAGCTCTGATTGACGGTGCCGTGCAGTGATGACAGCTCTGTGTTTTGCTTTCATTTTTGGAGACTAAGTGGCTTACATGTGGTCCCATTTAAAGGATGTCTGGGTGGCAGCTGCATTCTCCTCTGTGCTTATGAGAGGGAAATGAGCTTTTCAGTCCCAAAACACTGCAAAAAGGGGTTATGTAAAAAGGCTGCATGCAGCTATTGAAGGGGGGAAAATATCCTCTCCAGACAAAGTGACTTCCTGTTTACAAAACACAAATGTTTCGGACGTTGAAATGCCACGCAAAATTTTCGATGTTTTCCAGAGCAGTGTCCAGCTTGGGATCAGGATGATTTTCTGAGAGCACCATCCTCGAAGAATGAGGGTACTTTGAGGTTATACATCTGGAATTGACAACTTATTTTCCAAATTTCAACCTCCCTCTCTAAACACCTCGTGTTTAGGGATGCTGTGCCCACAGCAGCACCCCTCCAGTGATGGGCAGCCCGTTGTCCTTGTCTGACAGGCAGCCATGGACCTGTGATTTCTTTCTTTTCCATTTCCAGACACTTTGCACTTTGGAAACAATGCAGCATTGAAAAAGACCAAACCCATATAAGAGTTAGGATGGGAAAAAGCAACTCTAATTTTAAATGCAGGAAAAGGGATGAGATGGTTCCATTTCTGGACAACAAGAGAGGAATGATGCTGGTCTGGGAAATTTTCTGAGCAGTTGTGGTTCAAGTTGTGCCAGGAGAGGATTAGATTGGATATTAGGAAAAATTTCTTCACTGGAAGGGTGGTCAGGCATTGGAACAGGCTGCCCAGGGAAGTGGGGGAGTTGCCACCCCTGGAATTGTTCAAAAAACTTGTGGATGTGACACAAGGGGACATGATTTTGTGGTGGACGTGGCAGTGTTGGGGGGAATGAATAGAATAGATGATCTTAGGTGTCTTTTTCAACTTTAATGATTCTGTGTTCCATAAAATGTCTCTCTTCATCAGGGCCAAGGCATAATTACCCTTATTACTGGGTGAGGGTACCTGGAACCCCATGTGCAAGCCAGTGGTGGGAGCCATGAACTCCTCCTTCAGTTCTCCCTGTGGACCATATCTGAGTAGGACCTGGCAGCACAGAGCTCCTCCCTTTCCTTGGACACTGGCAAGCAACATTTTAATCCCTTTTCCATGGCATGGAGTGTCCCCACAACTCTGCATTCCTTTGCAGAGGGGAAGCCAAGGGCAATTGAGGGGCTCTTGGTGTGCTTTGGCACCAAGCAGCAGAGCTGAGGAGGCAGTGAATAAGCAAACAAGTCCTGCCAAGACAAGATGGTCACTGTAAGTGGAGTTGTGGCCTGCAGTGACAAAGTACAAGGAGGCTGCCAACAGAGGGCTGACCCAGCAAAATATTGGTTTATTTATACATTTCAGCATATGCCGAATGCATTCACTGTGCTGTATTCCCCAGGAGGGGAGGAGGAGAGAGGGCAAACCATGTGATGAAAAATACACCCTGCAAAACACACATGCTAGGGCTGCACATCTGAGACATGCACACAGGATTCCAGGGAGAAAATCTCCCAGGGGATGCCCAGAGGTCTCTACTTCCTGCTCAGGAATCAGAGCCTGGCAGTTGTGAGTTGGTGCAGAGAGTATTGATTCTGTCTGGTACCCAGGAGGAAAATGAGATCCTGACTCCTTGCATCCATCCCTGGATGTGGATGTCCAATGCCACACTCCATCCTGCACCCACCACCAGATGGACAGCAAATTCTGCTCCCTGCCACTCCAGAGCTGAGAAGTTCTACTGAATCTCTGTCATTAAAGAATCCTCATATTTAGGACAAATTTCCTTCTCCTTTCAGCCACCTCTGTCATACAAAGGGGAGGAGATGGGGAAGGAGATTTGGTGGCTCTGCTATGAAACCCACACCAGTTTGGATCCTGCTTCTTGCACATCTAAGAGGATAAACCAGACATGGCTCATTTCCTTTGGGATTTTTGTTTGCAATGTTGCTTTTTCTTGTTGTTAGCCTGGGTGCTCTGATAGGCTGTATCTGGGAAGGAATTAAACATGAGAATTTGTCTTCAGCTGGCACAAGTTTGGGTCATTCCTGTTATACAGACAATGTACTTCAAATGTTCCTTAGATAGTCAGAAAACAATGTCCACATGAGTTAATTTGCTGCCTTTTTTTTTTTTTTTTGGCTGTGGGGTTTTTTTTCAGCACTTGAAGGCGGGCATAGAGGGGAGGAGGTCTCTCTCAGGCTCCTTGCTTCTGTCTGCTCCCTAAATAACACATTAATCACCCAGACAATGTAACTGAACTCCAGGCTGCTGCCTTCTGCCTTGAAAAATTGCACTTTCCTCTCTGAAATATCAGCATCTGAGAAGCAAGGCTGTTGTTGTGGTGTTTTTCTGAAATCTGACATAGCCAGGGAGTTTCTCCTCTTGGGAGCTCTGGCTGGGTCCAAGGGCTTGTCTGAGGAATGAATAAAATCTTCTCTGCTGATAAGCTGAGGAGGAGTGCAGTGCTCTTCTCCAGCACACCTAACCTGGATGAACCTTGTGTCACGATATAAACAAGCCCTGCTTTGGTTCAAAGCAGCTGTTTTTATTGTTTAAATTGACTTTTGACATTTTTCACCCCGACCCCGTTGCACTGCTGCCCACAGCACCATTTAAGGGTTATCTAATTCCACTCGAGGCCGTGTGGGTTCCCCAAAGTGCAGAAAATGTCAGGCAGAGATGGATCACAAATGGTCCAGACTGAGTGTTAAGTTGTGTGTGAGGAAAACATCCTTCTCCTGACAAATGCCAGGTCCATTCCAGCGAGGTTATTGACAGAAAAGTCAAACCAAGGCACGGACAGTGTTGCATGGGGGCTCTCAGAAGGATCTCAGTGACAGGGGGACAGGCATGGCCCCAGAGGGTCCTGACAGCTGTGGTGGCCACAGGCTGGCTGCACTGAAGGATGGCCAGGGAACCTGCCCTTCTCACAGAAGAATCAAGAACAAAACTGAAAATTTATTTTAAAGAATGAGGTTTTTATCCTGGTCTCGGAAAAAAAAAAATTAATAGGGGGAGAAAAATTGCCTGCAAAAGCATTGCCTTGTTAAAGGTGTGCTGGGACCAAGAAAAGCACAGGTCTGTATGGTGTCAGGGTGCCATGTCTGCTAAGAAAGGGAGATATTTAGAAGGGAGGAGGCCCAGGGGAAACCTGGAGGCAGACATGGGACCCTCAGAGGTCCTGTGTGCTCGGGGTGATGCAGAAATTCACTCAGCTCTCCCCTTCCATCTCCCAGGTCTGCAAGCCTTAATGTAAGGGGGCAGCTGAAATTGCTTCCTCTGGCTGACAAAGCCACTCAGCTCCAGGGTGAGGCTGGGACATTTTGCAGGGAATTGTCACTTTCTGTCAGTGAAAGGCTGTTGGAGTGAGAGACAGATGATTTAGCCTGGTGACCTCCTGCAGAAGCAAAGAAGAAAAAATATCAGTAACAACATGGTTTCTGTAATAAAGGGAGGCAAAGGGAGGCAAATGGAAATCTGGAAGATACTGAGTGGGTTTTCTTTGGAGAATTTCTTCCCCATGGATGCTCCTGCAGCAAAGCATCTTGCCAGGTGCCAGGTGAACCAAGTCCTTTTGTCCTTTAGAAGTGGCAGGGGATGTAAGGCAGGATTCCTCGAAATCCTTGAACTCCTTGAAATCTGAGTGACTCTGACACTTTCCTGGGGATACTGAGGGGACAGCAGGGAGGTGTGCAAGGAAAGCCCAGAGTTCAGGTGCACAAATATACACTTGTCTGTTGTCACAAATCATGAAAATCTGCTTCTCACCCCCACCAGACCTGCCCCAATCAGCCTCCATTTGGCTCTGAGCATGGAAAGATGGCTCAGCAGGTTTTCACTGTGGCAATGCCATCGTTCCTCATGATGTGCTGTTGAAAATCCCCTCTTCAGCCTCCCCTCTTTATGCTTGAATGGCTGGCTGGGCATTGCTGATTTTCACACTACCAGGCTGGGAAGGGTGACCAGAGATCAGCACACTTGGAGGGAGCAGGGAACAGATTTTCCTCACCATTTCTTTCTTTTAACACTAAAAACATGGTAATGCCTCCAAGCTCAGTGCTTCCTGCAGCCAGGTCTGTGTTTGTGGTTAGTGCTGAAGTTCATCCCACTGAGCAACTCCACTTTGTTATTTTTAAATTTAAAAAAAATTAAAATTAATAGAGATTATTATGTAGAGCAGAGAATAAGCCAATACTTTCCACATTTGATGAAAGTGAGACCCTTGCTCTACCAGAAGTTATGGGTGTGATGCTGATGCTGCTTGAAGCTGGATGATCCATATAAAGCAGGTGGCTGCACTGCAGGGTCCTTCTGCCCCAAAAATGGATTAATAACCTTTCAAAAATATTATTTTTTAAAATGTGCATTGGAAGAAGCTGAAATGAGCTGAAATGAACTCGAGGAGTGCACAGGGAGCATTCACATCCCTATGGGGCTGTGCAGTATTAAACTGGCAGCATTTATTGCTTCAGAGCAATGTCTGTGGAGCTCCAGGTGCTGATGGCCACTTGTTCCCTGCTGTTTTCCCATCTGCTGCACACTGACAAGCAGGAATTGTTCATTCCCTTATTGCCAGCAAGGACCTGCTGGCTGTGTGACATTCCCCCAGTGCAGAGGGGCTGCAGAGCCCCTCGAGTGCCCCTCTGCTGTGTTTGAGCATGGGCACCCTGCATTTAATTTAGTCACAAGATGCTGGAAGTGCAGCTTTTATAATAGGCAAAAATGCAGAAATTAGCAGTCTCCTCTTTTCCTAGACATTCTAATTTTTCACAAAACTGGTGTGGCTCAAGCCAAATTTGCCAGGGGGTCAAAACATCCAGCTCCCAGAGGCTGGAATGGCAAAGCTTCCCTGAGCTCTGAGTCAGAGCCCTTGATAACAGGGAACCAATGATACATTTGGAGCTGCACAGTCCAGAGGCCAAACAGCAGCTGGATTGCACAGCTCCAAAGAAATCACTGGTTCCAAAGGGCAGCTCAGGGCTGCTGGGCAGACCACAGGCTCCTTGTGGAGCAAGTCTTGTTGTGTTCATGGGCAGATCAAATGGAAGAAGAAGGTTTCCAGGGCCCCTTCCAGATGCCTTCATTGCCCAGAGAAGCTGTGGCTGCCCCTGGATCCCTGGCAGTGTCCAAAGCCAGGCTGGACAGGGCTTGGAACAACTTGGGATAGTGGAAGGTGTTCCTGCCCTTGGCAGGGACTGGAATGAGATGAGCCTTAAATTCCCTTCCCACCCAAACCATGCTGTGATTTCATGATTTTGTGATCCTCTCCAGGACATCTCAGCTGCATCCATGCCAATAAATGGAACAGGACCAGAGCCCAGCATCCCACAGATGCCTGTGCCAGTCTGTACTTTTACTTTGCTCACATCCTGCTGCTCTGCCACCACAGCCTGGAGCTTCTGCAGGGAGTTCAGCACGAGCAGAAGAAAACACAGATCGTGGAGAGTGTGGCTGTTGTCAGGTTCAACAAGGGCAAGAGCTGGATCCTGCTCCTGGGTCACAACAACATTTGCATGGCACTTTTTAACTTTCCACTTATGTAATGGTGCCTTACTACACCCAATTTGCTCTGATTTGCAGGGGAATCTGTTAAAGCCAGCCCAGAAGCCAAAGAGAGACCCCTTTCCACATGACTAAAGCTGCTTAGGCAGTCTCCAGGGAATTGGTGGGATTTGCTATCCACAGCCCAGCCCGGTCACAGCAAAGTTCACTCCTTTGAGGCCCTTTGGCTGGAGGCTCTGACAAATGCTGGATGGGAAGGAAATGTAAACCAGTGCCAGGTGCTGCCAGGGCTTTGCCAAGGCTCCTCTGTTCCCCTCCAGGAATTCTGCCACCGTGGTGCTCAGAGCCAGCCAGGAGCAGATCCAAGGGGCACCCTCGAGGTTGTGTCAGCTCTTGGTGTAACCCAGCACCTTCCCTTCAAACCACAAATGCCCAGGGTGCCTTTCCTGCCCTCCTTTCATTTCCCTTTCTCTCCTGTTTCAGCGTGGATGACAAATAATGTTTTAAGCTCATCGAGGAAATGACCTCATATTTTAAGTTCTTTCCTGGGGCAGCCTTTAATATTTAAATATATCTGCTTTTCTGCTTCTTCCTTCTCTCCTACACATCCGACAAACAGCTTCCCCTGCAGAAAGGAGCAGAGGGTGATATCACAGCTCACTGAATGCACTTGTTGCTCCAGCCCTCCTTGTGTTTCTCAGGGCTTGCTCAGATTTCACTGAAGTTGGCTCTGTTTCAAAGCCTTGGATGATGGATCACTGGGCCAGGTTTCTCCTCTTGCTTTTGCCATTCCAGAGGTATATAAGGCAGGAAAATTAATAATGCTGTGATTTTACTGGGGAATGTTAAACATTAGCAATCATGCACTCTTGGATGTCAGTATTAACCATGAGCACCTTGCT
>VZTT01045218.1:0-15180 GCA_013400855.1 Buphagus erythrorhynchus
ACCAGCACAGCAGCCAGCAAGGGCACACAAGCTTTCAGGACCTCAAACCCCTTATTTACCAGAGCGTTTTCTTTTCCATCCAGCTAAGAACCTCATTCTCATGAAGTCTCTCTATCACATGCTGCAATCCCAGAGGCCTGGACTACTAAATCCCACCTGATGCTTCCCAGAAAGTTCGTGACTGCTCGTCTTTGAGCTCAGTCCCATTCAAGCACACGAGACCGAAGTCCACATCTTCCTGAGGAACTGGGGCTTGCTGCGTTCCCATGGCAGTGGGCTTGTGCTGGAGCTGAGGATAATTTGTGCTTGCTTGGTGGAAAGTACTGTCAGAATGCAAAGGGTGAGCGACCCACGGAAAAGGGCAGGATGACAGTCCAGGCATGACTTGTTGCTAATAGGCCTGAGAGCAGTGACTGTATGGTTTATGATGACAACACTTGACCCTCAGCCTCTCGCACCCCCAGGTGCCTTGGCTGCCCGTGCCCATCGTAGTCAGGCTCCCTGCAGCCTCCAGGGGACCCTGATTCTGCTGGCCACAGCTCAGCAGAGCCCTTTTCCAGGCTAAGCCATCCCTGCCTGGTGCCAAGCTGTGCACCCACTCTGGGACATCCCAGAACAGAGACTGAGAAAATTTATCACAATTCATGTAACTACTTCTGAAAACTGTAACTGACATCTAATTTATTTTTCACCTGCTCAAGTGCTGGCTGAACACAACAGACCACCACCATCTAATGGTCTGATTCCACTACATCCAGCCATGGCAAATGAGGAAAAGATCCAGGGTCAACTTATACCAGAACACAAGCAGCCTTGCCTTGTCACCTCTCACCTGGACAACTCAGCATGCAGTGGGCCAGAGCTCTGGTCAGGATGAGGGAAGGGACAGGAACCAAGCCCTTCACCAAGAGGGGACCCAGCTGTCAGACGGTGCCAGGTCTCTGCTGCTCCCAGGACAAAGGTCCCTTTGCACTCTGCAGCATTTCAGGTCACTTCCTATGCATGGACATGTGTGGGAATTGATATCTGTGTCCCTGAATAGCCACAGAACGCATCTGCTTACATGGATATTTGTGAACACTTGTCTTCCTGAAGCTGTGATGGAATTACAGGTGCTATGGGTACCTGCAGCACTCCCTTCCTGGGGTCCTGGATACTTCCTGTGTCCCTCACAGCTCCAGCCACGAGACAGTGGGGAAATGCAGGGAGCTCACCATGATGCTGCCTTGTGCAGGAGCTGCTCAGGAATGGACTGGGAGCTATTTCTGGTTAAGCTGTAGGTATTTTCAGGGACTTCCAGTTGCTGCGGGACACCTCATCCCCACTCTCGCTTTGACAATTCAGCCCCTTTCCCTACAGGAATAAAATATGAAATGCAATCCAACCTGGTGACAACCTCAAATTTCTGCCTATGGCACAGAGATATTTTTAAGCTCTGTCCTGGGCCTCCTCACACACAATCCATATCCACTTCCCAAAGGATGCTAGACAACTTGGAATCATGATTCCAGGCTGCTCTGGCTCCATGGGACTTGGCGGCAGATGGGAGTGTTCTCAGGTGTTATGGGAGCACTCTGTAGGTAGAGACTGGAACCAGGACTGCCCACAGTGTCTGGGATGCTGTGGGTGCTCTGGCAGCCTCTGCCCATGCCCATACAGCCCAACTCCAATTACAACCTCATTCCACTTAACGGGGCCTTGATGGCAATTTCATTACTCAAAAAGTCACATTTATTAGTCCATTGTAATGTGTTGTGATTGTAACTCTAATGCTAATAGGAAGAAGTTTAACCTCATTCCATTTTCCATGCAGTTAAAAATCTGGTTACAATGGTCATAAATCAGGGTTTCAAATGTCATAAAAGCAGAGTTGCAGCTCTACACTACGCGTATCTTTTTTCAATCTTTGCATTTCATATTAATCTCAGATCCAGTCTTTCACAACTCCACTTAACAACCCACATTTTATTTAGATTATCATTATGATAGCAGAAAAAAATCCTCACCCTGCATATAATTTGCATGATTTAGGTAGACTGTGTTTTCAATTACATTAATAACCTAAAATGAGGCAGACAGATTAGAACCCTTTCTCTCACTTAGAACAAGTATTTTCATTAGTGATGTCTTTGGAGATGCCCCTCCTTTCTCAGTATTCCTCACACACTTCATGATGGATACCATAAGGGAAACGCTCCCTAACTTTGGTGCCAAGGGATCCTGCTCTTCATGGGAAGCCAGAGACAGAATGCAAAGACCCTACAGAAAGACCCTGCAGCTAGGCTGGAACTCTTCACCTCGTCTCTTCCTTTCAAGGGCAGATCATTTCAATTATTTCCTCTACTATTTTCAGAGATGCAGTTTAGAAAATAACTACTTTTGTCCTAAAGGCATTTCAATGCAAACACAGAAGGTCTGCATCCAGAGTGCCTTCACTGTGCCTTGGGCTGGCTTCCTTCCTGGTAACCCACAGATTTTAACAACAAAGAACATGTACTAATCATGCTAAAAAGTTTAGGTTTGAGCTGAGACAAGAGGAACCTCAGCTTCATGCTACAGAGGAATGATGGCCCTGGAGGCTGTGCCTCACTGACCCTACAGCCTTGATACTAAGCTGATCTACCACAGCACAAATGATGGCCACAATGCCATGCCATGCCATGCCAAGAAAGGAATAAAGAAGCGATTGTCTCTGAAACCTTTGCACTTTGGTCTTCACGATCTCAAGGTGAGCTGGAATGCAGAAAAGGTGGCACACAGTAAACTCCCATTAATCACAATACTCTTTTTCCATCAGTTCAAAGCCTGCAATGCTCAGAGGTAGACACCAAGAGAAGGAGTGTTCCAGTCCTTGGCTCCCTAAGCTGGAGCCACCAGAGCTGTGTGTGGTGCCTACTCACAGTCCCCACTGCCAGAGGTGACAGCAGGAGGAAGGAAATGCCGCTCTTGGAGACCATAGAAGGGGAGAGAAGATAGGCCCATTCTTCTGCTGCAGCCACCCCACAGGCTGTGAATTTGGGTTAGAGGCAGAAAGGGATGTACTTACTTAAGCACTTGGCATCTCAGGCAAGGCTTTCCTTTAAAGGGCTCCCCTTGCACACCCAGAGCCGGACTCACAGACCTGTCACAGCCAGGCTCCCTTGCACACCTGGAGAAGGACTGACTGACAGACTCATCACAGCCAGAGGTGCAATGCTGTGCTCTGCTTGTAGCCACTCCAGTTGCCATGGGGCTGTGGTCAGACCCCGAGCCCCAAACCCCCGAACGGAGCTGCTGGAACGTGAGGGGATGGGCCTGCAGAGCCACATCTTGTTCCCGGCACCACCACTGCCACCAAACACATCTCTGCCTTTTCATCCTGCCCAGGGAGGGCAATGCGGCTCCTTAAATATTTCAAGTCCAGGGGCAGTGGGGAGGGACAGCCAGGAAGGGAAAGCACCTCAACCCACTGCCTTGTCAAATGCGGATGCTGGCACGCTCCCACAAAATGCCTGACGGGTCCGAGCCTGAGGCAAAAAGCTCTGCCCAGCCCCCATGGCAGCTGTTTATCTGCTCCATAGATGTGGGAGGACTGCTATTCCTGCTTCCACAAGCCTCCGCTCCATTGCCAAGGGGAGCCCTGGCTGGGAATTGGACTCTAAAATGCATGCAGCACAAACCCAGCGGCATCTGTCTGTGCTCTGCAAAGAGACTTCCGAGAGCAGGGACCTCCCAGACCTCCTGTCCCACTCAGACACTCATTCCCTTTCTGCATCCCTCCCTCCAGCACTCCTGGGGCCCATCCTGCCTCCACCCTGCACAGGCAGGGATGCTGCAATGGGGATGGAGAAACAGAGACCTTTTATGAACCAAATCTGTTCCCTCCCCCCAACTCTGGTCCCTCTTAATGAGTTTTCAACTAAGGCAGCAGCAACAACCGCTTTCAGAACAGCCTGACTTTGCTCGGTCTCAAGGTTTACCCAACGCCTTGAACCATGTCTTCTACATCACTTACACACCTGCAATGTTACCTGGACAAATAAAACAAGCAACCTCCTTCCCTCAGCCAAATTTCTCCCATCAGCTTCAGCTTGGAGGGCTTGCACTGTGTTCTCCTCCAAAATCCCACCCAGCCCCAGCACTGCACAGGCCAGGCCTGTCCCTCAGCCCCGTCCACCTGCCTGCCACTCTTGCTCTTCAAGTCCCTCTCCTGCCAATGAAACCAGTTTGGCTCTCTAGTGAAGGGTATCTGAGCCCCTCTCAAAGGTTCCCTTACACCACTCCAGCACAGAGGGAGAGTGGAGCACGGAGCACAATTGCAGCTGTACAGGAACAGACAGTTCTGAAATGCCCTCTGACAGCGGGCACCTCCAACACATTTGTTAGGTTTGTGACAATCCTGCAAACAAATACTGTGGTGCGTGGAATAAAACGCCAACAGCCTGTGAACTGTGCTGTGTTTCTGCTGACTAAACATCTTCTCCTGCACTAGGCAGAGGGGAGTTGGGAAATGCGCTGAGCCATCAGCCTACAGACACTTCTGAGATGACAAACCAGGGGTGCTGATTCCTTCCCACAGCCAACACGACTCCAGGGACACCACAGGGCCATGAAACGGCCTAACAGAGCTGCCCCTACCAAGATGCCATTCCTCGTAGCACTATACAGGGAAGGAAATACCAAAACTATTTATTTAGAAGGAACTTTATCCTGCTTTGAAAGCACCTTCACCCCAACAGGCATAGCACAGAGCAAGGTGACTGTCATGGGTCAGTGTTTAAGCTTAGACTTAATCTAGTGCTTCCCCCTATGTTGTAGATCAGCATTCCTAAAAATCCTTCCCTCATATAAAGTCACAGGGAGGGAAGGGGAAAAAAGCAAATACTCTCTGAGGACTGCTGTGCATGTGGTGCCATCAGCAGAGAACCCCCTCACTCCTGCCAGCGCACCAGCACAGCCCAGCACTTCCCTTGCCTGTTCACACACACTCACACGGATCTAGATGCATGATGCTGTCATTCCTCATTGTTCTCAAACCAACCATAATATCAGATGATATCAAAACACAAGGGCTTGGAGGATTTCAACCCACTCAGCAGAAAAATGGGTGTCCAAATGCAGTGTGCTTACAGATATTTCACACCTTGGCCTATCACAGCTGCCTTCAACATTCCCTGTCCCTGGTAACTCTCAGACTTTGCTTATTTTCATCTCCCAATTCCACTCTCATTTGCATTTCCACAGTGGCTACTTCTTACTAACAACATCAGAGGTACTGAGGAGCAGGAATCCACGCTCAGCATACCTTGAGCCAGGCTCCAGTGACAAGTCAGGCAGAAATAGGCAGCAAGCAATAAATGTCCTCCTCACAAATCCTTGCCAGTGAGCCTGGCCAGGTTCCAATTCCACAGAGGGTACGGGCACTGGGCACAAGCCTTGGGGTTACCAGGACTGTGCCCCAAAGCAGCTGTTCCAGCCTTCTGGCACAGCCTGTGCCCGGCACGTTTGAGAGATGCCCTGACACTCTGCTGTTAACCACCATGGACACACAGGGTGCAGGCCCCAATGCTTCCTTCCCCCATTTCCTTCCCACCACAAATGGTGTCTGTGGCACACAGAATTATGAGGGAACAGGGAGCTGGAGCGCAATGAATGGCTGAGAAATGGAGAGTTCTCTCCAGCCAATGTCACCGAATTAAACTATCCCTACAAACGCAGCCCTGACTTCTGGGACTCAAGTGCCCTGATGAACACTCAGCTGTCAGTGCTCAGGTTGGCTGCTGTGCACACCTCCAGCCTCTGCTCAAAGCTCCATAATGAAGAGACTGAATTTTGGATAAAATCATACAACCACAACCAGACCCTTTCCCTAGAGCCTGAAATGCCCTTTTGGTTACCATATCATGGCTCTCACTCTGAGATCAGACATGATACTCAGGAGCCCTGCACTTTGGTATAAAAACAATGGAAAATAAAAACCAAAGAAATAAACTTTGCAAGCATCATAGAGGATACAGCTCCAGCAAACCCTATCTACGTGTGGACTGGGAATGTCAGTTCTGGAACACTTTCTGGGGTACACAGACACAATTCATTCAGCTACTCAGTTGCTTATCGACACGAGTCCTTTCTTTACACAAGAAGGAAGAGCTGCTACATCTACATTGTACTGCCCCATCCTAGGATGTGGAGAGCCCATAGGGCTTGTATCTCACTGCTTCTGTCACAGTCTGTTTTTGATGCACGCCGAGTAACTGCTGCACAAAAGGTCCATTTTCCATCCAGCACTGTACACCGAAGGTAAAACACCTGTCAGCAGGCTATTAGCAAGGTGAAGGAACATGGTTACTAGAAAGCAAACTCGTGCTTACAAGCAAAGAAGGGAAAGAAACCTACTGCAGGTTCAGCACCCTCTGGAGTCCGGCTGGCACCCACCCTGGAAGTGCAGCAGATGAGAAGCCCAGAGAACTGCTCCAATGCCAACTGCTAAGAAAGGAAATTTCCTTTTCTCCTTCCTCACAACAGTGTGCAGTAAACTCACTGCAGCTCTTTGTCCTTGACGGCCAACATCAGAAGGGAAGACATCTTTAAAGAGAAGTTATCCCCCAAGTTCACAGCTGATATTCCTTTATTTAGGGGAGTCTCTGGGGACAGGACTGTACCAACAGAACCAGGGTAGGACAAGGTAAAGGTGGGGCCTTGTGCTCCCCATTCCTGTACTTTGGTGGGGGGCCATGGGAACTGACACACTTTGTACTCATCAATTATGTAAATCTATCGACTCCAACACAGCCAAGAAAACATGAACTAGGCAAGATACAGAGGCCCTCACCATCTTGTCACCCTCCAAATGGGAGAAATGCAGTTAACAGCACTAGAGAAATGTTTCCTATTTGATTTTATTAACTGATTGACATGAATTAATGCATTGGGATATTTGATTGTGTCATAAAATGTGTATATGAACATCATGATTCAATTTAATGTACCCATTACTGCTTGATGTGCCATTATATTAGACTAAATTAAAAGAATTTTATGGAAAAAAAATTACAATTAAAGACTCAAAATTGATTACATTCATAACTTAGAGGATATGCACTTCTATTCATGTTTTGAATAATGACAATAAAAGAACCAGAAAACAACACAGACCATGGAAAGATGGACAAAATAAAGCGTGGCAGAGATAAACAGAACAAATGGAATGAGGGCTCCATAAAACCCCACCTTCCCAGAGGCTGGGAACAGCTGAGCACAAATCATCAGCACAGCAACAGCATCTTCCAGGACAGCGGGAATTTTGTGGAGACCCCAGTGCAGCCCAGCTCAAGGAACACGGAGGCCAACAGGTTTCCCAAGCTCTCCTGAGAGATCTCTGCTGGAGTTTGCACTGTGTGCAGTGTCCCTGGCAGATAGCTACAGCCCTGGAGCACAGCCCAAGTGTTTAACCATGCCATACAGCTCAGGTGCTAGGTGTCTGTCCATGTGCTCCTGTAAGGCTGAGCAGTGCTCTGTACCCACCCAGAGGTGTTTGGTAGGTGAGACCATGTCAGGTTTTCACCTATGTTCTTGTGCTGCCAGGCAAAGGGACCCACATCACTCCACGTCACTCCAGTGCACCCACGGCACGGAGCCAGGGTACAACATTTCAGTTCAGTAACTCAGCACTGTCTGAGGCACCTGAGCAGGAAAAAGAGACAGGAATTCCCAAAGGGAAAGGACTCTGCCAGAGGACTCAAATGAGCTGTGGGTAACACTGCCTGGCTGGGGCTATCTGAACTTTCCCCTTTTTTTCCTGGGAAATGAGAATGGTACTAAGAAACCCCGGAAGATTTTCCCAGCATACACAGAAGTGACTCTGGAGAAGGGGTTTGGACTCCAGACAAACCAGAATTATGTTTTAACTGGTACAAGTGAAGCCTGGCCTGAGTCTTGCCTCACCTTCTGTGGACAGGAGACTCTGAGCAAGAACTGGGCACGTTCCCCAGCAATGAGAAGGTAAAGAGAATCTCATTTTCCAGTAAATCAATACCCCAAATTATCCCACAAAATGAGCAGCATTTTAAGACCCTCTTTTTCTCTTGGGAAAGGAGGGAAAAACCAGCAGTATGTGCTAACTAGCCAGTTCAGTCTGGGCATCAGACACCAGGGTTTCAGAAAGACAGGAGCTGGACTTGAGATGTGCACAAGTAAGTGGCGAGGGCCTTGCGGAATATCCGCTTGAAGACATGCCAGCAAGTAAATTATTGGAGAAAAAAAAGTACAACGCATGTCAGGTTTTTAATTACATGTCTATTTTCCCAACAAAGAAGTGCAATTAAAGTTAATCATGTCTATTATATTACACAATGCCCCCCTTTCTAATGGAACCAGGCCTGCATGAAGGAAAAGCACATTAACACACAAACCCTGTTCGTACATGGGGATGTTCTGCACCCTGAACACACTCAGATACAGCCATGCTCAATTACGCATCATCTGCTCCAGCACACTGCTCCACCAATGTCTTAAGGAGTGGCAAGAGGGGGAGCAGGGCTTACTTCCAAACCCCAGCATCCCCTAAGATGTTCTGGACGTGCCCACACGTCCTGGGAGCACACATGAGGGTCCCTGCCTGCCTGTGCCAGCTTCCCCCAGCCCCCGTGCACAGTCCCAGCCCCGAGCAGGGACCCCACCCCGCGAGGCTCCAGCAGCCTCAGTGCCAGGCAGGCAATGCACAGGCTGAGGAACAGCAGCAAAGCCTGGAGCCCTCTATCATCAGCGAGCCAGCACAGTCTGATGGAATCTGAGGGACACCCAGTTAGCAGGATAAATTTTGCTCTCTGGTGTCAATCCAGAGTAGTGCAGTTCATGATGGGATTTAATCCCTGTTACAGCAGGTATAAGTAACAATTGGACTTTTTTCCCCCAGCAATTACAGAAACAGTATTTCCTGCTTCAGTCTCATTTTATAGCCTTCTGTGGCTGCTGCTGCTGCCACTGTCCAACTCTGCCTTTACATACGCATGGTGTCTGAAAGAAGCACTCAGCAGCTGGGAGGAAGGAGGCAGCTCTCAGCACCAGCAAAGCCAAGTTGCTGCCCATCCATCTCTGTACCCACAGTGGGGACTGTTCTTGGAACATCCCAGGGCAGCTCCCACACCCTACAGTGTCCAGCAAGGCACTGCTGCCCAGGATGGAGGGCACTCGAGAGAAACTGCATCAATGGCAGCATTGAGCCCTGCAGCAGACACCACCTGTGCATGCCTTGCTCCCTGGCTGCTGAGCGTTTGGCCTCCTGGCAATGAGTGGAAGAGCTCAAGATGAACACAAGCAGGAGCGAAATCCATGCACATGTCCACGCAATTCCCAGGTACTTTTGGCAAAGTCTCATTCCAGCAGCTCCTTGGGGGCTGCAGAGCACTGCCCCTGCATTCCCAGCACCAATCCAGCCACCACAGAAGGATGAGATCAATACACCACGCAGCACACAATGCCTACAAACACCTGCTGAGTCCCACAGCTCAGGCCTGAGACAACTCCTCCTAGCAACTCATTCCAGTACCTTGGTTCCCAAGTTTTTCATTTAATTTTACTTGGATGACTTGGCTGCATTTCTTTCAGGCTGGCAAACCTGAGTAAATCCAGTGGAGCCCTGACAGCTCAAACTGCTTTTGCTGTGCTAATGAACCAGCTTGGACAAAACCCTGAAGAAGCAAATAATTTGCAGAGAAAAAAAGTTTTAATTTCAGCCAAGTCAAAGCAAATAACAAGTGTAGACATCATTAACAAAGCTGTCTGAATTTAATTTAGTCTTCAAAACAGCAATTCTTAAATAAACTGCTTTGATACAAGGCAAAGAGAAGGGGAGAAATCCAAATTCAGTCTATTTCTTTTTTGGTGAGCACCTCCAGTAGCAACCACTCTCCCTCTTGCTCAATCCAAATCAGACTTTTAGATTTTCAGGTATTTCATTTTCTTTGCTTTCAAGTGAGTCTCTGCAGCTGGCTGGGAGGGGATTTAGGTGGTGGAAGTGTCCACCTGGACAAGGATTTGCCTGTAAGGGAAAGGAAACTCAGCAGACGGCATCAGGAGTGGATCTGAACCCAAGCACTGGTTATTAAAATCACACAATAACTCTTTAGAAGCTGCTTCATCCCATCAAAACATACTTGCTGATCTGAACCAGCACTTGGAGTTCCAGCTGCAGAATGCTTACTATTATTGAAGAAGAAATGAAGTGTTTTATGAGAGAGACTACTTTCATGAAAGAGAAAACATACGATAGGATGCTGCAGTCGCCAACTGTTGTCAAAAATTTATATTCAAAGGAAAAACAGAAATTTAAAAATCACTTATTGGCTGTAGTTGGGTCTGATACATACAGTTGGGCTTAATGAATTAATTTTTAGGTCCACAAATGATCTACATATAAAATCCCTCCACACATTACCAGGCTGAAGCAGAGACACTAAGCACAAGACAAGTGCTCTGCATAAAGGCACAAGACCATCGTTTAGCCAGGGTTCCTCAAAGGCAAGGGCTAACAGAAACTAATGGCCAAACATGTCCCAGCTGGTGCAAATGAAGTCAGAAAAATAAACACACAAATCTACAAGCCTCTGGAATGGAAGAAGTTGCCAGCTACGCCAACAGGAGCCGCAGCTCTCAGGGGTTTTTCTGAGGAGCCTGTTTGATGGAGCCCTTCCAGCACACCTGCCCACATACATCCCTGAGGAACACTCAACCCAGTCAGTGGCATTCCCTGGCACAGACAGCTCCGTGCAGCGCACATCATGCTTCAGACAGGGCAAGAACATAAACCCAGATGACTTTAACAATCCCAGCAATCATAGTGAACTGAGACCAGATGTGGGAGGGAGCTGGAACCAGCCCCTGCCCCTCTTCCCGGCCTCTGCTCAGCTCCATTCAGCTGCTGTTTGGGTCCATTTTTCTAACTTGCCTCCGGCCTGCTAATCACAGTTCCTGCAGACACACACAGACAGCACTCATGACTGGGAAGGAACGATTCACCAGAATGATGTTTCCAGAGGAAGTGGATGTTGCAGGCTGCTGTGTCCTGGCCAGCCGAGAAGCCCTGGGCTCCCACTCAGTGTGCACTCTGTAATGCTCAGGAATCCCAGATGGGAGCAGAGGGCCAGCCACCTTCTGAGCAGCCTCCATGGCACTTGCCATCCGGCACCAGTCCTGCGTTTATCAGCCCCAGCCCTCCCTAACGCTACAACACACCTTGGCATTTCCCAGGTGGAAAGCACAAGCCTCAGTCCTCTTTGTCAATCCCCTAGTTATACTGAGAGGAGCAAACAACTCCTCCGCAGTCCTGCTGGCAGTGCTGCACTGCACAGTGATATGGCAAATACAACTAGTTCCAATTCACTACAAGGAATAAAGGTCAAAGCTCCAAGTGACACACTCACAAACAGCTTGTAGGAGATGGACAGCTGCTCTCCAAGGAGGAAGATGACACCTTGCTGGGAGCAGAACTCTTCCCCCCATGGCCATCCTCATGTCTGTGACCCCGTCCTGCCCTGGAACACCTAAGGGCCATGCCCAACTCCTGTCAGGAAGGGCCTCAAATGATAATCCTTGGCAGCAGCACCTTCCAAGCGATGGAAAATGACCTCAGGCTGCCATGAAGGAGCCACATGGCTCACACAGCCACTCCTGGAAAACTGGGAGCTCCCCTGGCACCATTCCCCACACTGCTTCTCTACTTTGGATTCATCCATAAGCAGTAAAAGCTTATTGCCAATTATCAGATATTTAAGGAATTAATACAACTTCATACAGAAAGGTCTTGTAGGATGCCACACAGGGGCCAGCTAAGCAGCTCAAGGATTTTTTTCCCAAAATGCCATTCCTCAACCCGTGTGCCAATTCTTACCCAAAATCATGGGAGGGTTTTCTCCACAAATTCCTCAAGTATAACTCAAGTCAGTAGTTGGACACCAAGGCCAAAGGAAGAGCCGCTTCTGGGGTGCCCACCCCAAGGCCTTGGCCCCCGAGCCCTCCAGGCACATGGCAGGTGACAACAGCATGGGCTCATCAGCTCAGCTATTGTGTCTCGTTAGCTTAACCAAACTCCAAACTCCGTGCGGAGTGCCTTTCCCCCTCAAGTTATTAAAGGGTAGATTTCTTTTAATTAAACTCATTTACATGACTAAATTAGATTTAATTACTCCCATTCATTTTGCTAATACCTCTCTTTGATTGGAGAAAGGCAACTTTTCTAATTGCTCCAAACAGGACTGGTGGCTGTGCCCTCACTCAAGCTGGCACAAGGAAACCCCAGCTCCTCAACACATAGAGAAGGGCCCAGTGCAGATTTTGGGTATAAACAAGCTGGACAGCTCTTCCTACCACACATGTACTGTATGTGGTATTTACTTTATCACCATAAGACCTAACATTTATGGCATGACTCAAAGCAAGGGAAAACCCACTAAAAATTATTTTCAAGTACCTCCTATCTGCTCAAGAGAAATGCAAGGAGATAAACAACAATTCAACTTGCTTCCCCTCTTGTACTTTTGAAATTCGGGGGAAAAGTCAGCAATTTTAGAATTGAGGGCTCAAGACGTTTTTATTAAGTCCCTCAGCCAGACAGCTCACTGATCTAATTATCAATTTTCTTAACTGCAAAATCCAGCACTTCCTCTTTTTTACAATTTCAGACTTAGAATGGATCAAGCTCCTGCCTAAGTTACCCACAAAGCCAAAGTATCGAGCTTCCCACTAGGCCAGAAGTCGCCATATCAAACTCTGTGGGACTGTCTGGCACACCTCAACACCCCCATTTCATCCTACCAGGCATTCCTCCTGTTGCTGCAGTTCAGTGATGCACAAGCACAAGGAATTCCACGCAGAACCCACAATACACTGAGCTCCCAGACACCTGCACACATGGCTCAGTGATTTCCCCGATGCCAGCTGAGGTGCTGCCATCGATGGCCCTGGGGACCAGGCTGGACACAACCTCCAGAGCACACAAAAGCCCCACCAAAACCACACAGTCACAGCAGGAAGAGAGGGCTTTTGTTCTGTGTGTTCCTGTTTGTTCCTAGGTAAGCCAGCCCTCATCCCACCCCAGAGTCTTGTGCCTCAAGAAGGCTGAGAAAGCAGTCCTGAGCCCTGTACCAAGTACAGGAACTGACACCTGCACTCAAACATTGCCAAAGACAGTGCCTGTAGAACAGCCCCTGTGCTGCCCAGAGCCCAGCTGGTGCCCTGGGTGCCAGAAACAGTCCCTGGCCTCTGTCAGAGCTATGTGAGCGTGCTGTGCTCCGTGCGACCTCCTCCTTCAGCCGAGGTGAACGCACGGCACTTATCCAAGACAAACGCAAATCTTTATACTATTTGGCACGAGTTCCTTTCATTAGATACAATTTTCTGCCCCCTTTCTCAACATGTAACTAGTATTTATCCAACCACACATGATGTGTGGCCTAATTATCACTCTAATATTTTTCCGAAAAAAAGAAATGAATGTAATTAACAAGGAACTAAGAAACCAGCCCCCCCTCCGCCCCGGCTTGCTATTTTTGTTGGGTTTTAAATCAGGTTCAGTAGTAATCACAGTGGTTTGGTTGGAATCAGACATGGCATTTGGATTCTTTGCCAGCAGTTCACAGATTCTAAAATTCATAGAATATTTCAAAATCAAAACCTCACCACTTCTCTGGTTACTTCTCTTCACCTCTCAAGTCACCTTAGTAACTTGACAGATTCTTCATTTAAAAAAATTTGAGTAAACAGTGCCATCAAAATCCCGGGTGAAATATGTACTTTTCATAGGATAAATTATCTGACCCAAACACAGGGCAAATGTAATCCAGGCCCATACCCCACAATTACTGGCATGCCTTGTACCATTAGCTTTCACTCTGTTTCAGCAGCTTTTATCAAAGATTTGAGAAGGCTTTTCAGCTGCAGATGTGTCTCCAGCCCAGCGACACAGAAACCCTCTGCTTTTCCAGCCAGGCACAACAGAGCCACTAGTGCCGGGGGCCGGGGCAACTGCATTCCTGGCTCAAAGGTGACACTAAGTAATTAAGGGAAATGAATATCTAAGGAAGGAGAAGTCTGAAGGAAAAAACTGTGCCTCCTGCCATTAACCCCTCACCTGTTACCTGCCATAGCAACCCACCACCCCCTTAGCTCAGGATTTTGTGAGCAGCTCTGAAGCATCTCCCTCCTCTTCATCCAACAGATCCACCACTGAGCTCTGATTTCAGGAATTTCTGGACAATAACCAGGCTGTAATTACATGCTTATGCAAAGTTATACTGTCACATTTAGGAAATGACTTGAGAACACAGTTAATTCCAGGAATACCATGTCCTTATTTTTCAAATCCTGCGTGGGAGAAACAGCTTTTGGTTCTGTTTGCATACTAAAAACTACATGCCGTCGCACAACAGGTTGCCCTGTTCTTACAAAAATAAGGGTCAGATGCATCCATCAGTCTGAGGGGCTGTTCTGACTGCAGCACCATAAGTACCATAATTCCCCCAAATTCAAGGTGATGTGAGTACACCCTGAGTGTGGAATAATCAGGGGAAAAAGCATGTGTGGGGGTGGTTTGGGTGTTTTTCTTGGGTTTTGTGTTGCTTTATTGTTTTTCTGGGGGTGGGGGAGTTGTCAACATCAAGCAAACATCTTGGCATTGCCTGTCAAGGAGCATGTGAATGACCCAGTGTGTGACACAAATGACCCCATGCAGGCCAGCTCTGTGCTTAGGAACAGGGAGAAGATCTGGGAAATGTAAATGTCTCCGAGACTGGGGTATGGCTTGAAAACTTCGCTTGAATCATGCCCCCAACAAATGCTTTTGCTGTCGAGTAAGGAAAAAAGAAAAAAGTGCTGTTTAAAATGTTTGATAATCTGACAAGGCCATAAGGCTTAATGGAATCAATGATTACACACAGATGGATGATTAACTCTCGAGGTTTAATGTTAAAAAAAGAGTGCTGGATTGCTACTTAATGGAATTACACTGCCCATATGGAAAAGAACTATAGCCTGCCTATACCCAGAATTAGGGAACAGGTGGTCGATCTGGGCAGGACTGCTTGGAATGCACAAAAGCGTGCTGAACTTGTAAGTGCCAGAAAAAAAGAAAAAAACTCTTCCAAAGTGTGTTAACTTTTCCTCTCTCAGAATTGTAAATGGCAGAACTGAAGGCAGGGATCCTCCCAG